>JABUQX010075015.1:5000-14361 GCA_015478945.1 Trachelipus rathkii | reverse complement strand
GAGACATAAATGAAATATATAATGGAGCAGCAAAGAGATTAGCCTTTCAGTTGGAGAATTAGCAACAGAGCCATATATCGAATAAGAGGAGGAAGGAGATTTACAGATCTGCTAGAGATGAATAGATCTGTCAGTAGGAGACCAAGAGGCTTAGCGCACTTTCTTTGATAAAATCCTGCTTTACTCGTCGAAGGATATGTTTCACGATATTGTCTAGCTGAATAAAATTTGGCGACAGTGTGATAGGAGAAACGAGAATTTTTCCACACAAGATATGCACTGTCTGGACCTGAGAATCTGCCAGATGTATAGACACATCGAATTCCATCGGATTATTGATGAAAGAATGATTTAGTTTTAGAAGGAATGAATTAGGAAATTTAGTCGAAGAAGGAATAATCCTGCTCATCCCATCACGATTACAGAAAACCTTTATCTTTAAAATCTTTATACATCAATCAATATTTCCTTATTGAGGTAGCCAATTTCTAATATCTGCAAACTTGAAACTTACAATTAATTCTGTCTAAATAGTTAGTACATGTATGTAAGAACAGCCACTTGACCTACGAAATCGTTACGGACCACATAATTGTGCAGTATAAATAACTTTTTCATTGTTCATTGATTTTTAATTATTATTTTATTATTATTATTATTTATTATATTATAATTATTTATTATTATATATTATATTTATTAATTTATTTATTATTATTTATATATATTATAATTATATATTATTTTATTATTGATTATTATTATTATTATTATTATTATTTTTATATTTAATATATTATAATTATTATTATTTATTATTATTATTATTATTAATTATTCATTATTTATATTATTGATTTATTCAAATTAATATTTATTATGTTTATATATTTTATGTAAATTATATATATTATTATGTTATTATAGTTACATTAGTGATATATATATATCTTGCATGATATTTATAGTCATAAATATCTTTTATTAATTTTATTTATTAATATTTATTATTATTGATATATTGAATATTGATTTGATATTGATATTATTTATTATATTATTATTATATTATTATATATTATCTATTATTATTATTATTATTATTTTATTTATTATTATTTTGTTTAATTATAACAGTTTTTATTTATTTTAATTATTATTAGTTATTATTGAATGAATTTTTATTCATTTCTTTCCAATTTTAGAATAAAAAAAATCAATATTAATCAATCAAAAATTTGACCGCTAAAAAGCTAATTCGGAGGTTGAATCCCCTGACCTCCTTGTCTACAGCTTATATATATATATATATTATATATATATAATATATATATTATATAATTATATATATATTTGAGAGGTATATATCATTTATTTTTATTTTATTTCTTACATTATTATTTGGAGAGATTGTTGCTATATATTTATTTAATATTGAGAGTGTTTTAGTTTGTTGATGAATAGAGAGTAAATATCAAGACCATTAATTAACAGAACCTTTAAAAATAGTTTTTTCAAACGTCATAGTCAATCGAACTTGCTTCGTCTCTCATCTCACGTACAAAAAGTTCTCTTAGCCTATATATCTAATATATTATATATATATAATATGAATTAGATATATATATATATTAGTATATATAATATATATAGCTAATATATTAAATAATATTATATATAATATATAAATATATATATATATATATATGTATATTATAAATATATATATAATATTATATATATAGTTATTCAGATTATATATTATAATGTATAATTAATGAATATAATATACTATTTTTATCATATCATATACTTGCATAGTTATATTTAGTAGAATTTATATAAATATACCTTTTAAATATATTATATAATATACTATATTAGTATATATAATAATACTAATATATATTTTATATATTATTATATTATAATAATATATTAATATATATAGTATAATTATTATATATATTATATATATATTATTATATATGTATATAAGTAATATATTATTATATACGTATATATATATATTCTATATATATAGTATAGTTAATATATATATTATACTATATTATATATCTATTTATTAGACTACTATTATATTTATATATATATAAATATTTATATATATAGTATATATATATACTAGAATTAGTCGCTAATTTATATATATATTTTTTTAATCGTATATAATTATAATACTATACTAATATTAAGAAAGGAACAATAGATCATCGTGGAATGTAAGAATTTACTTGCCTTTCTCGTGGATTGAACGACCCTGCTTGTTGTAATGGATGTACAATATACTCCGTATGCTTTTAAACGACTGTGGACTAATCTCCACGGCGTTAAAAAAGTTTGGGTTCAAGAACTAGTTAGAAGAACGAGCTCGCCTCAAGGCGACAGCACACCGCAGTTCAAGCTGTCCTATCCTCGTTCTTTAATATTGTAGATGTAAATATTTGTGGGTGGAGGATAGCCAGCTTCGTACTAGAATCGGTAATTTCCTCATATCGCAACAAGCGGTTGTCAATCCCAGAGAAGGCATATAAATTCTTTACTTCTTATTGATAATTTCTTTAACATCATTTATATATATGCGATTATTATGAAAATGTTAAACTATATATATATCATAAGTATTATTATATATACTATATATATAATTATTATATATATTATATAGTTTATAATATATTATATACTTATCCAACCCTTTATTCTGCAGTACAGGTCATTAAGCCAATCCGCTTTGCTAATATACATAATTCCCAATTGCACTGCGAATTCTGATTTTAGCTAACAAAAATGAACGTTGCTCACGATCTTAAGCTTTTCTAACGTGAGGATTATAATTTGCTTCATTTAAGCTGATATCTATATGATCCAATAACTAATTATAATTATTATATATTATATATAGTTTATGTATCTAGTACTAGTATAGTAACTATATCGATAGTTATATTATCTATATATATATATATATATATATATTACTTATATATTATATAGTAGGTGATACTGTATATAAATATATAATAGGGTATCTATTCTCTGGCACTCTGGCTACTGCGGCTAAGCACGTTACACATTATAGAACACGATCTATTTTTGCAATTTTTATAATGTTATGATCAGAACTATTTTCTTATTTTTTGAAATTATTACAGTAATAAAGATTATTTTACATTAATGCAAAATTATAACGAGGCCCTAGAGCTGGTCAACTATTGGCACAGGTGACGTTACCATAAAAAAATAGAACTTATCCTGCCCAAGAGCAATTGCGATATTCGTATTGTAATTCTTAATAGTTATAAAATTGGTGTTTATAAATTTTTTTATTGTATTAAATATATGTTTAAATACTATACTAAATTAATTAATGATTTCTATAACAAAATATATTTAATAAAACAATAAAATAATTAGAAAATATAATGTTAAAATTACTGTTAAAAACTAATAGAAGAAAAAATTATAAAATGAATTATTATAATGTAATCATGTAATCAACAATAGAAAACGATTTAAATAAAAAAGTTAATCGACGATACTCAAGTATTCTTAATTATATATATATATATTATAATATATATATATATAGATATATATATTATATCGTATATTATATATATATATATATATATATATTATATATACTAAATAAAGAATTATATATATAGTATTATAATATATATTATTGATAAATATAGTATATATTATAGTATATTATATTATTATATTTATTAATTTTATATATATATATATATATATATATATATCTGTAACAGGTTGAGTGAGAGAGAGAAGAGAGAGAGAGAGAGAGAGAGAGTAGTAAAATAGCTTACAATATATAAAGATATAATATATTAAATATATAGTATTATATATATACTATATATATATATAATATATAATATAATATACTATATACTATATTATAATATGTTTATAGCTATCATATTTATATACACCAAAATAAGGTACATATAAATAGCCAGAATGAAGAGAGAATTTTTATCACTTGATGATGAACATGTAAATATTTTTGAAATTGAAATTACTCATTTACTCTCTGAAAAGTTATATATTACAAACAAACAGATTCGTTGCATTTATAAGATGCACCATCTTTATCTTCTTCTCTCTTGTAATCTGCTTAAAATATAAGTAATGTTGAAGAGGATTGAAAAGATATTTTTGTTCATTAACAAATGATATTCTGACATAATATATTAATGATTCTGCAGAAGCCACGTCATTCCAAACAGCTCTGAGTCTTTACTTAATTTCTGTTATTAAACATATGTTAAATTAAATATTATTATATATATTATATATATATATATATATATGTATATTACTATATAATATAAATATTTATCTATAATACTATATATATATATTATATTTATATTAATATATAATAATATAATATATATAAATTATATACTTATTTTATGATTCCGTAATAATTACCTTATACTATATATATAATATTATATATATATATATATAGATATATATATAATATATATATATAATATTATATATATAATATATAATATAATATAATATATAATGATTCGCCTAAAATCATCCTTTTTAAATTTGAGAAGGAATTGTAAACATACATCATTCAACACACTGAGAAAAAATCCCCGCCAATGAAATGGCAACAAATTAGCATTCTCCGAGGAATGTTTTGCTCTTTGTTTTCCATAATACAGAAAATGTTTTGAAAACGGACAGGTTAGATTAATCATTAATCTTCTTCGAAATATTGTAAACATTCTTCCACTTTAAGTGTAAATATTGTGTATTTAAATAGATACAATTGAAGAGGGGGTTCAAATATTCTTAAAAGGCGACTGAAAATGGAAAAATCCTATTTTGAAGTCTTTTTTCATAAATAAAAAATAAATATATAATATATATATATAATATATTATATATAAAATAAAGAGGTACCATAAACTTGCACAGTAGTACTATTGATAGTATCATATAGTATATTATATATATTATAATAGTATTATAATTATTATATTATTATAATATATATAGTAGTAGTGAGGTGCTGACTTCGTTCTAATAAGTCGTAGCTAATATCTCCGTATATATAGTCTATCCAAATTAGTCCGACAATTAATTTCTTTGAACGATGTCAAAAAGGTGACAGTTCGAATGCAGAGTAGCAAGTCCCCGAGGGAGTACGGAAAAAAAAAATAAATAAGAAAAAATAAATAATAAGATAAATGAATAATAATTGATAATAAATAAATAAATATAACAGAATAATAAATAAATAAATAAATTAACAAAAATAAATAAATGAGGCAGCTCCAGAATAAAAATAATCATAATAAATAACTTATAATAGATATTGAAAAAATAACATTTTTTTGATTTGCAGTCAATTTCATCGATGAACTCTAAAAAAAAAAATATTATTTCTAATATTTAGTTGTATACCAACGTTATTATACTAGTTATAATTAGATCGAGGAAGCTCGGTGGAATGACTTGAATCCTACATTTACTTCCGAGATCATAAAGTTCTGCAAATAGTATTCTTAAAGCTTTACGCGTTTTTAGAAAAATATTAATTTCTTGTTTATATTCTTATTAAAGGGGGTTTCAGCCGCGGAGGACAAAGGGGGTGACGAAGTCCCTCCCTCGTCCCCCGTAGCCGAGAAACCCCGTACTCTTGTGCTTATCGTTCGTTGTTTATCCGCGTGGGATGGCTTTAGTTAAAAAGAAAAAAATTCCAACATTTGCAACCTCTGCCTGGCTCATTTGCTGTATCGCGATCCTTCTTAATATTCTCAATAAACGGTAATAGTATTAAAGATTCCATATTTTAATCTACTTTAATTGTCAAAAGCGCTCATTTTTTATTTTTTTTAATCATTGATGATATAATATCTTCCTGATTATAATTGAAAATTTTATGTTTATTTTTTTTAAAGTTAAATGGTTTTTGTTGTTAGAATGTTGCTTTCTGGAGGCTGACCAAATTAAAATGAAATAAAGGTGTTTAATTTATATATTTTCTCCGCATTGAGCGCTTTGGTTCCCGCGCCGGGCACTGCACCGCAACGCACCGCACCACACCGCACACACCATACCTATAGCCCCGATGTAGTTTACACATTGGTACTTCCTTCAAACTTGGTACCTCCGTTAGAGTGATGTAAACCTGTCGGTAGACAGAGGCTACGTGGCCGTACACCCTCTCCGGATATGGGGGTCTGGCTCCGTCGAATGACTGTAGATAAGGATAGAATGACTGGTGTTACACTGCTTCATATTAATGTACCCTCGCGAACGTAGGTTACGTGGCCGGTGTACACCCAGCAGGGGGATGCGCTGGCCCCTCCAAGCAGGAAACGACCGTAGAACGATGAAACTTGGCATACACCCTTCATAAAAGGTACCCTCGGTGCAGCCGAGGTTAAATGACCATGTACCCCCTAGAGGGGATGCTGGTCCCTCCAAGTTAGGAAATAACAGTTAGAATTGATTAGAATTTTGGTATACCCTTCATTTATAGATTATACTCGTTACACGAGCCAAGTAAAAGTGACACCTAGCCCATCGATGAAATGTTTGGTGCTGGTGCCCCAAAAATCTGAATTGACATAGAAGGGTAAATTGGTATATCACCCTTCTTTAAGATGTCCCTCGAATACCCGGAGATAAAGTGAGCTGCGCCTATTGAATGCAAGGCTGTGCCCCAACATCCTTGGAAATTTGACTATAGGAAAGAATGAAAGTGGTACACACCTTTCTATAAGGTAATTCGTCGACACGAAGTTACGTGTTCGATACGCTCCAGGGTGTTGGGCTGGCCTTAAATACCTTGGAAAATTGTGTGAAGAAGGAAAATTTGAGAGGCACAGAGAAGATGATTAGAGTGATAAACTGGACTTGGAGGAAAGCACTGTTACGTTTCTAAGGTTGAAGACTGACATTTCTATTTTCAATAATCTCATTTTCAATTTAATTTCAATTTAACTAAAATATATATTTGATCCTTATTTATTTAAAACTTTCTTCATTTTTCCTTTATTCTTTGTGTTTAATTTTTAAATTTTAAATTTTTAATTATTTCAAATTTTTATTATTTAATTTATTTTTATTTATTTTTATTTTATTTCTTTAAAGAAAATAGATATTTTTTACTAAAATTTTATTGCTTTTCATTGTTTATAATCTTTAAAAATTTAATTTCATTTTACATAGCCTAAAGCCAGTAAATCAGTAAGAGTTCATAATTTGACAGCACACTCACCCTAGCTCTCGTTCCGACATCCCACTCCATCTTGCTGATGAATGCTTTGAGACTATGAGTTTTATTGATATCAAGTTATCAATATTTGTTACTTAGACATACATTAACACAGGATGTGTGTGTCGGTTATCTATTTTTTTTAAAACTTGTATTTTATTTTTGATTTATATTTGATTTAAAATATATTTTTACCTCAAGTTCTAAATCTGTATGTTTAAACTTTAAAATATTTTTGCATTTTTACAACACCCTAAAGCGGAAATCAGATAATCTAAACAACCCTACCCTACCTCACTAACCCCAATCCATGATGTCTATGATCTAGTTGATACTATTGGATTTAAGTTTCCTGCATTTGTATAACATATCAGATAAAACTTTTATTTATTTAATTTTATTGTTGTTTTACAAAAAACATTTTTTTTTTACCTAAAATTATTGTTGCTTGTTCTGTTATTCAAGCTTTAAGAAAATGATACATTTGCGTTTTTTACACACCCTAGTAAAGCAGTAAAATCAAAATACGAGTAGAATCAGTAAATCAGTAAATCAAACCACCAACCCTACCCTCCCCATCCTATCCATGATCTATTGATATATTGATTCAGGTCATATTTTGTATAACATAATCAAAATTTTATTTCTTTTTTTTTATTTTGTTTAAAAATATTTCTTTTATGTTTTATAATAACTTATCATAAAAATTTTCTCTCTACCTCCAAAGAACTTCTTCCCAATTCAGACACGCCATTATCCCTCCTCCCCTCGCTCGCCACCTTCCCGTATCTATTGTCTATTGTTTCAAGTCACATTTCGAGTATCATCTTGGATAAACATAACATAAAAACAACTTCTTTATGCACTGATCAAGGAATAATGCTAACGAAACAAAGTTTTTATACATTAATAAACGCTAACATAGCAATCCACGTACAAAGTTTTTTAACTCATTAATCATAGCTAACAAATGACGTCTACCTCGCAATGCTTTGGAAAGAGAGAGACCAGTATTGCAATAACACCGCTAATTAACAAAATCAAACAAAAATTGTCATTACGTGTGTAATGGGGTCGTATATTTTCCCTTTTAATCTTTTCAATCAATTTTCAATCATTGATGTTATTTTATCATAAGTTTCTTAACTATCATACTGATCAACGAAATTATCTAACGCAACAAAAGCTTTTTACAGCTAATCATAGTAATGTGTAAGCAAAATTTACATACCTTACTAACTATTATATGATACCTAACCGGATAAATGCAAACTTATCAAAGTTTGTAGTGTGGTTAGCTAAAGTTTTCACATTAATAAATACTTAGCACACAACAGCCATACGAATATAACACTTTCATTAACACTAACCAATAAAGTTCACATAATGGGAAGTAAAACAAGTTTTTCATTTTTTTAATATATAATGTTTCTCGATAAGAAGAGTTTAATAAATAATATAATATTATTACATATAAGTTTTTATTTTAAATAATTAATTTCATCTAAACGGACCATTGGTTCTGCCATAAATTTAGCAAGTTCAAGTATATTCTCCAGAGATCACCTCCCCTCTAAAGGATGTAAGTATAGAATCATGATTCTGCAAGCATAACCATTCTTACTGCATATTTGTCTCAACACACTCTTCTCTCAAACCAGAGAGAATTGAAACTTATCCCATGTTGCTAGTTAATTAAGCAGTACTCTTGTTTAACCTCTGATACATTAAAAACCACATGTTTTCAGCTGTAAATATACGTGAGATTATCCATGACTATAATGTATTAAGTCTAAGTATGTCAACGTCGTCAAAATTTATGTTGTTAATTCTTTTCATTTATATTCAAAAGCTTTAATATTTTTAGCTGATGTTTCGAACTGTGAAACGTCTATGCCATGTACGCCAGAAGAAGGCATTATCGATGGGCTGCCAATAGTTAAATACATCAAAGTTTTTTAATTATTGTCACATCGACGAGAAGACACAATTACTTAGTTCTTATTGGATGAAACCGGTGCTCTACACTATCTTCCACAAGCTAGGTTTATTTCACGT
>JABUQX010075014.1:75000-76481 GCA_015478945.1 Trachelipus rathkii | reverse complement strand
AGTTTTTACCTGATGCGGAAGAGATTTTACCATCATTAAGAACATGGTTTTTTTTTAAATAAGCCTGTACCTGTTTAGGTATTGAGTTCTGTATATCAAATTCCTCGTGTATAACACGTTGAGTTGAGGTTTTGTATTAGCATACAAAGTTGAAAACAAAAGTAAACGTCTTTGTTCATCTGTAAATTTGACATCGTGAATTAAAGAAGATGAGTCGATGAATATTTGCAACGCTCTCTGTGCGTCCGTAATGAACTCCGGTAATGATTTATTACTGCTCCATTTAATATTTACGAATTCGTTGAAGGCTTCAAAAGAACTTTTTGAACAAATCGGATTTAAAATGAGTGACAGTTCAGTTTTGAACTCTTCCCAAGATTTCGGATTCTTTAATTCCGGGGTTGAATTTATAAGAAAGCCAACGTTACCTTCTCGAATATTCAAAAAACGAACGTATGTACGTAATTTTTCAGTATCGGATTCTATACCTTCATCTTGAAAATACAATTCTACTGATGAAAACCAATCGCTGAGACTGATTCCTTTCCAAGAATTGTCAACAAAACCAATGAGTAATGGAATGTTGGGCTTCGAGTGGGAGAGACGGTCTATATTTAAAATAGGTCTAGACATAGTTTGAGAATTATCAAGAACGGAAGAAGAAAGATTTTGACTCGAGTCTCCGGCAATCGGATTTGACTCGTCGATAGGAGTTTTAATGGATTCGTCCTCGTTTAATTTTACACTATCTTCGTCGTCGGACGGCATAGAAGGAATAAAATATAAAGGAAGAAATATGAAAACTAGGAAAATAATATATTATAAAAAAAATTAAAATACCAAAAATTTTGACCAGAATAAACTTACTCGAACCAGAAATGTTATATGGATAGATGGAATGTCCAGAAATATCTATTCGTATTTTTGATGAATGTGAAGACTTTTTCTTCAATGAATAAAAATATTCTTAATCATAAATTTTAACATAAATAAATAAATAAATGAATGAATGAATGAACCCTGTAACCTATCCTCCTGCGTGGCATCCAGCAATTTTTTTTCTTCACTCAAAAATATGGGTAATCTTCAAGCTACAAACCAAGATCTCTCAAAATATTTTTTCGTGTTTGGTACCTTAAAAATATTAACAGTCTTTAATATGTATGGAAATAAAATATTTTTCAATATAAAAATGAAAATGATTTATATATAAATATATATATTTATAAATATAATTTGGAGAATTTTGGGGTGGGAAAACTCCCTAACTCCTTTAACGGCAAAAACTGACGATTTTATGGATGAAATTTTGCCACCCACAACGCACACATACGATAAATCTCCCGAAAATGATACAGCCACATCTTTACAAAAAAAAATGATAATAATAATTATTTAATTTTTTTAGCGCCAGAGTAATTTCTTCATGTTTTGAGTCAGACAGGAAAATTCCAAGAAAATCCCTCTCATTTAATTTCCAA
>JABUQX010075014.1:50000-70000 GCA_015478945.1 Trachelipus rathkii | reverse complement strand
TGATATTATTACTATTACAAAAATACACACAATTATATATATATATATATATATATATATATATATATATATATATATATATATATATATATATATATATATATATATATATATATATATATATATATATATATATATATATATATATATATATATATATATATATATATATATATATATATATATATATATATATATATATATATATATATATATATATATATATATATATATATATATATATATATATATATATATATATATATATATATATATATATATATATATATATATATATATATATATATATATATATATATATATATATATATATATATATATATATATATATATATATATATATATATATATATATATATATATATATATATATATATATATATATAGAGAGAGAGAGAGAGAGAGAGAGAGAGAGAGAGAGAGAGAGAGAGAGAGAGAGAGAGAGAGAGAGAGAGAGAGAGAGAGAGAGAGAGAGAGAGAGAGAGAGAGAGAGAGAGAGAGAGAGAGAGAGAGAGAGAGAGAGAGAGAGAGAGAGAGAGAGAGAGAGAGAGAGAGAGAGAGAGAGAGAGAGAGAGAGAGAGAGAGAGAGAGAGAGAGAGAGAGAGAGAGAGAGAGAGAGAGAGAGAGAGAGAGAGAGAGAGAGAGAGAGAGAGAGAGAGAGAGAGAGAGAGAGAGAGAGAGAGAGAGAGAGAGAGAGAGAGAGAGAGATCTATTACATGCATGGAAATTTAGTTTAATCGGACTTTTTATTTTAGAATTGTATTTTAATTGAACAATGCATAATATTGTTTTGAAAAGAGGTTAAATTTAGCATTTTTAAGTATTTACCTAACCTATCCAGTCAGTAATGGGTTGAAAGTATATCCTAGCCTAACATAATCAAGCAGGAAAAGGCTAAATTTGTAGTTTCCGCCTTGTAACTTGAAAAATATTTGTAATGACATTATAAGCATTTGAGCATTTGTTTTAGATTTTATAAATTTTATTTACAGAGGTTTAATTAGCTGTGTGAAACATCTTTCCGACCTCTGCCCGCAAACTGACAAACAAGATGCGATTTTGCAATGTTTCAATTCTCTTGAATATATTTTTAAGTTTATCATCCAATCCCGACTTCTTTTCGCTAAAGCCACTGGAGGACAAAATGAAGAAACTTTCAAAATGGATATTGATGAACTTTTTGAATCTTTTGTTCATCTTTTAGGTTTAAACTCTGATCGCATTTTATGTACTCAGGTAATTTTATTAATTTGTAAATATGATTATTTTCTTTTAATTATTTGTTTTATCAAATTTAATTTTTTTTATTCTCTTCCTTTTCATAGGTGTGTCTGTTGGAGCATATTCAAGGGGCTTGCGAACAAATGTATCGGGCTTTAAGTGTTTCTTCAGTGATTCGTCATTTAAATTCATTGCTGTATGCTGTCAACATAGATGCTCCAAACTCTATTGTTCAAGCCAAACTTCATGCTATTAAAAATGCTATATCACAAAGAGTATTTGATGATGAAGGTAAAAATAAAAATAAAAAAAAGCTTCACTTATATATATATATATATATATATATATAATATATATATATATATATATATATATAATATACTATATATATATATATATATATATATATATTTATATTATATATATAATTATATATATAGAATTTATCTTGTATATATATATAATATATAAAAAAATTATATATATATATATATATATATATATATATATATATATATATATAGCATATATATAATATATATATATATATATATATATATATATATTTATAATATATATATATATACCGTATATATATATATACCGTATATATATTATAATATTTTATATATAATATATATATATATATATATATATATATAATATATATATATATATATATATACATATTAATAATAATATTATATATAATAATATATATATATATATTACGGTATTTCATATAAATATATCGATAATATAAATATTTATATATATATATATGTATATAATATATATATATATATATATATATATATATATATATATATATATATATATATATATATATTCACAGACTACTAATGCTCGTAGTTCAATAGTTACAGATTAATATTATCCCTTGAGGTAGTTATATTTTCAGTTTTCTAAAAATTTTTATTTACAAAGAAATCATTTGATAAGAAAATTTATTCACATTTTATATATAAGTTTAAAAACATTAACACTAATTAAGTCTAGCTTTCGTAGTCAATGATCGACATACTTCTTCAGGACTGAAAAATATTTTTAAAAGATGAAATGACTTTAACTCCGATGGATTTTCTGGCAACTTGGTGTTTCTATTTATCGATGACGCTATGTTCCTTTTTATTCATTTTTAAACTTTCTTTAGTATTTTGTTGAGTGTTGTAGATATTTTTAGATATTTATTTGTAATTTCGTCTATATTTATTTCGCCCCTTTGTATATTTAGATTGGTACTATTTTTTATTATGAAGGATTCAATAAACTTCCTTTTGCCTGTATTTTGTATGGTTTGTATAATAGTAGGGGAATTTATATTGAAGGTGTGGCCTGAACTTTGCCGATGTTTAACTAATGCCGAGGTTTGTTTGTCACGGTTTAGATCATCTTTATGTTGTTGAAATCTGATAGTAAAATTGTTAGTTTCTCCTATGTATTTGTTGTTGCAGATAGATATTACAATTTATTCTGTAGATTCCTGAATCTTTGTTCTGACTAATATTATTAGGTTTCAATGCATTTTTCAATGTAGTACTATTAGTTTTTACAGTATTTATATGTTCCGGTATATATTCTTTGATGATACTTTTCGGTAAATTTGGTACTGGTAATACGTTTGAGTAGTTAACAGTATTTGTATCTATCTTTAAATATTTTCTTTGCTTTTCTCAACGCTTTGTTTATGTACTTTTCAAGATAGTTTAGTTTATGCAAGCTATTTTTTAATGTTTTTATTTCCAGATCTAAATTTTGTGGACTACACAATGATTTCTTTGTAAATAAAATTTTTTAGAAAACTGAAAATATAACTACCTCAAGGGATAATATTAATCTGAATATATATTTATATAATATATATAAATATACTATATATATATATATATTATATAATAATATATATAATATAATATATATTATATATATATAATATATATATATAATATATATAATATATATATATATATAATATAATACATATAAATATAATTATATATATATATATATATATATAATATATATTATACCGTATATAATTATATATAATAATATATATATTTAATATTATTTATATATATATATTATATATATATATATATTATATATATAAAATATATATATATATATATATATAATATATATATAATAATATATTATATTAATATTATATATTTCTTTCTTCTTTCTTTCTTACCTTCCTTTTTGCCCCAAGATTGGGGGTAAGGTGCCTGTTACAAACATCGGAAAAGAAAAGCATTAGGAGAACATGACAAACGTCGAAAAGAAAGCCAGCCTTACCGCCCCCTCTGTACCATTTAATTAGCGAGAGCTCGTCACAGACAGAAAATTCCACCCTAGAGCATCATGGGACCGCGAGGACCCTCACTATGTAAATCGTCAATGTAAGGGTTCATCCCCTGCGCCCAGGTGGGCCACAACCATGCCCCCATTACAAACCCCGCCATCTCTTCCTATCATGCACCGTTTATTTCTCGCCTCTGACCAAACTTCACATTTCTCTCCTTCAGACACTTGTTTACCGACTCAAACCACTTCCTCTTCGGTCTCCCAGCCGGAAAATTCCCTACACACACACACTCACCACATATACATCGCTTAACCAACCGACTTTCACTCATCCTTTCCACATGACCAAACCATCTCAACATACTTTCATTTATTCTCTCATTACCCCTTTTTCACACCACACCACTCTCTAATACGTATTCATTCCTCTCTTTATCATTCTTTCTCACACCTAGACACACCCCTAAGATGCTCCATGCTGAACACATTTGAAACTTTAGATCTATACCTTCTTATTCAGACCATAGTCTCACTACCATACAATAACACAGGTAAACACATACCTCATGTAAACCCTAGCACACTCAAGACTTAGTCCTTTGCATTCACCAAAACATTATATTGCACCAGCCACCTTCCTGCCATTCACAACTTTCCTACTACCTCTGCATCGTCCGTTCCCTTCTCATCCAACATATACCCTAAAATTTAAACTCAGACACTTGTCTAGCTGCTCACCATTCTAACATAACTTCACACTGAGGAGTGTCCTCACTCACAACCATAACCTTACCTATACCTACGTTTCTTTCAAGCCCCTCCTTTTACACACCCTGCCAAATCTCTGCTACCAATCCTCTCAAACTCTCTTCAGATTCGTCACACAGAACCAAATCATCCGCATATAATAGGTAGGCACCCTCCACTCATCTCCATCTCCACATTCTTACACCATTTTCTGCCATCCCCACCTCGAATTCTTCATAACCCCATCCAATATACAAATGAATAACCAAGGAGACATTAAACAAACCCTGTCTTACTCCGCTATTAATCCTAAACCAATCACATTGACACCATTTATCTTACACACGCTTCACTATCGTCATACATTACTTTTGATTCCATTCAGAAGCCTACCACCCAACACCATATATCACTAACACCTGCCATAACGCTTCCATATTAAACTCTATCATACGCCTGTGCAAATCCATAAACCTAAATACAATTTATTCCTCTTTCTCACTCATTTTCTCAACCATTTGTTTCAATTGTAAAGATTTGATCCACAACATCCTCTACACTCCTAAACGGCACCTTGTTCTTCAACCAATCAGTCCTTTCAGTCACTCGACGCACTCTTTTCGACCAAAATACCAGCATATACCCTCCCTACAACCCTACAACACACAGTAAACTTATTCCCCTATAATTTATTATATATATAAATATATTATATTATATAATATATAATATATATTATATATATATATATATATATATTAATATATATATATATATAAAATTATATATATTTAGCCTAATTATATCACAGTTTGTCACCACCACTCACGGGCAGAGCCCTATTTCAGGGAGGGGGTTGTTGCACGCCAAAATTTCATTCCAACTAGCGAAATTACGCAGATGAGCACAGACGCAGGCTTTAAAGTGAGGAGATTAAAATCAGTAGGAAACACAGAAGATGAGAATTCCACAGAACAGAGAAGGCAGGAAAGAAGGAAGCAACCGCAGCGAACTAGCCTGGAGTTTACAATATCTACACAAAATCGTGCGCAGACACAGCAACCCTTGCTGCTACAAGGGCGTCTAAAGGTGTGGCTACGGATTGGTTAGTTCCCGTCGAACCACTGCCGCTGGGGGGGGGTTAAAACCTTTATAGAAAAAGAGATAAAGCACCACATCGCGCCGCAAAGATAGAGGGTTAATTGAACTGTAAAGTACAGAACAGTTTATAGCCTTTTAGCCTTTGACTTGACCCTGTCCAAAGCCTGGTGAAACACAGTAGCGCTCCCCCCCCAGATATAGACGAACACACAGCTTACTCACATTCAACTAAGTGGGGCGGAGAGACCCTGTATAGCTGGAGTAACTGAGAAGAGAACAAAAAAGAAAAATCGCAGTCTAAACAGAACTTCCCAGTTTCTTTGAGGCATACACTAGCAATCGTTGTGATGTGAGGTTTCCAAGACATTTTTTTTTGTTTATGTTAAGGCCAAGGATGTTTATATTGTCAGCAGAAGAGACGAGAGAACCGTCGAAAGAGATAGGAAAGTTAGGTGTTTTAGAGAGGGAGATTTGTAGAAGTTGGGTATTTTAAGAATTAAATTTCACAATGTTGAGACGACCCCATCGAAATTCTAACCAGATCAGGCGAAAATAGAATCGGGAAGATAGAGAGAAGCAATTCATAGAAGTAAAGAAGGGAGCAGAATTGAAATGGGTTTGAAGAATGAAGGGGTCAAGTCACGGCATTATGATGGATAGAGTTAGATGTGCAGGTGAGAATATCATTAATGAAAAGTAGATTTCGTTGCCAGTTACCCCTACGTGAGAATGATCCATCATACAAGATTTATTTCTTACGAGAGTGGAAGCAGCTAAGAAATTGTTGCTCACGCATTACCATTGTCGTTTTTTAGAATAGTCAGTTTTAAGCGCTTGGAGGGCTCGGAGCGAATCTGAGTAGTCTTGGTTAAGGAATAGAATTCGAGAAAGGGTGATCATTATAGCCGTTAATTCTGCCGTAAAAATTACAGAGGGGAGGGTATGGGAGAGGTTGCGGTCAGGAAAGACAGCAGACGCACCCACACTTTCCCCTGTTTTAGAGCCGTCAGTAAACACTAGAGTAAATCCACCGTGAAATGCGAAATGAGACAGGAATGATGTTTTTAATAAGGCATCGGGGTGGCTAGATGTGGAAGAGAGAGGTCAGGACCAGGAAAATGGCCGGAGCAGGGAAATAGCCAAGGTGTATACCTTTCATCATTAAGAGAACAGCCCATTGTGTTTTTAGAATTGGCGGTTTATGCTGAGGAAGTTAAGGATGTTATAAACTGTTTGCAAATGGCCAGTAAGCAGATTCTGAGGTATCTCTCGAAAAATCGGTGTTAGAGCAAAAAGTATTGGGGTTTGAAAGCCAAGATAACCTGTGCACATAATGTATTCCCTTCGAAGAAAGAGTGGCACCTTATCGGATTCAACTTCAGATCGGGATCTAACAGGTGTAGTAGAGTTGAGGAGGCCTGACCATATACTACGCAGCCATAGTCCACCTTCGATCGGATTGGGCCGTGTGGAGACGTAAAAGGGACATGCGATCAGCACCCCAAGATTTTGAGGCGAGATGACGTAATAGGTCAAGTACTCGGTGACGAGTCGTTTTCAGGAGTTTAATGTCCGGTGCGTATGTTAAGTGGTCATCTAGAATGAGCCCCAGAAATTTGACTTGTGGAGTTACTGGAGTGGGTGAACCATATAAGGCTAGGTTCGCGGGAGGAAGGTGGAGGGTTTTTCGGCTCCCTTTTTTTCCTAAATTGTACTGCTGAGGTTATGGTAGGTGAGAAGTGGAAGCCATTGGAATTACCCCATTGTGAAATATTCTCAATAGCTAGTTGAAGTTGCCTTTCAAGAAATGGCAGCCTGGCACCAGAAATATATAGAAGCAGGTCATCAACATAGAGAGAAATATTGATTGCCACTGGGATAGAAGATAGAAGTAACGATATTGAGTTAGATAGCAAATAATAATACGGTACACTTAGAACACTGTCCTGCAGAACGCTTTCATCTAGAGTAAAGTGGCGTGATAGAACAGAAAAGCACCGAACCTGGATAGATCTGTCTGACAGAAGGTCTTTAATAAAGAAAGGAAGCTGTCCTCGGAAACCGAGCGAGTGGAGTTTAAGGAGAACACCAGTTCTACACGTTGTATCATAAGCTTTTTCAAGGTCAAAAAAGACACCAAGAACCATCCCACCAGTTGAGAAGGCTTCTCGGATGTTATGATCCAGTTTTAACAAAGGATTCGCAGTCCAACGATTTTTGCTCCAAACTGGAAGTTTGAAAAACCCTGATGACTCTCCAGACATGGAGAAGGCAGCCTGAAGCCATATTCTCTATAAATTTTTCAAGAATTACAGGTCGTTGGTCTTTGGTTGTCAGCCAGCTTCGGATATTTCCCAGGTTTGGGAATAGGGATTACAAAAACTGTAGTCCAATTAGAAGGAAAAGAAAAGCTTTAGTCCAAATAGAAGGAAAAGGGAATTTTATCAAGATTCTGCTATACAGATCCAGCAAGAACTCTGGTGCAGAGGGGTGAATATGAAGTAGCATTATGTACGAAATTAAGTCAGTGCATCGTGTTTGCTGTTCGCCAGTGCAATTTGATACTCTGCAAGTGTAAAAAAACGGTTAAAGATATGATCTTGCCCCTTCGCTGTTGAAAAGTCTGGTGATGCAGTGTTAATCCTCAATTTTTGAAAGGCTTCAGGATAGTGGAAAAAGCTCGAGTGGCTAGCAAAACTATAACCTAATGCATCTGCAACAGCTGCAGGAGCAGAGATCGTATTGGTTATATCAGGCCCATAACGGAGGACGGTGAATGAAGAGTTGTTGGAGCGGAGAAATATTTTCTGTGCAATTTTCCATACTGAAGATAGGAGAGTTGGAGTTCACAATCGAAGTATAATTTCGAAAGTACTGTTTACGTGTTTGGCGATTAGTTCAACGAGATCTCGCAGCAGCTGCTTTAACAATAATCATGTTAAAGGTAGTGTGGGTCTTTTTGTATTGCCTGTAGAGTTTTTTTCTTTTCCCGGTTATCTTGTGCACACTCTTGGGACCACCAAGCTGTTGCCAAACTCTTACTTGCGGAAGATGGCGGAATTCAACCTTCCGCTGTTGTGATAACTTGTTGGAAGAAGTTAAAGGCATGATCAATAGTCGAAAACCGCTTATTGAAGGGAGAAAGTGGGATAGCTGTGGTCTGATAAAAAAGAGCCCACTCCGATCGGTCATAACACCAGCTGGAGTTGGGCTTTAACATTGGGCTTGGTGCAAGTTCATTTAAGGCTATTGGGTAATGGTCACTGCTGTATAAACAATCAAAGCAGGATATATATATATATATATATATATATTATATATATATATATATATATATATTATATATATATATATAATATATATACTATATATATACTACAATACCTATATATATAATTATATATATATAATATATATATATCCATGCGATAATATATAATCCATGATTATAAAGTATATAAATACTAATGTTTAATAAATAAAATATTTCTTATAACATATTATACATAATAACATATATATATATTATATATATATATATATATATATATATATATATATATATATTATTATATATATATTATATATATTTAGGACCTTTATTAAACCACGAAGCAATAAAAAATTTAGTATCAGAATGGTTGGTAATGCTGTCTGATTACTTTGCAACGAAATTTTATCATTTTTAAACGCACAAAAAAGAACTCACTTTCTTTCTTTTTGAGCTTCACATTATTTATTTTAAATTCCTTTTATAATTTATTCTTTTTGTTTGTTAGAACGTACTGATTTAGGCTTACGTACGAAACTTTTGACTTTCCCTATTATATATAATATTATATATATATAATATATATATATATACGTAATATACTATTATATATTATATATATATAATATATATATATATATATATATATATAATATATATTATATATATAATATATATATATATATTATTATATATATAGTATATATATATATATATGGTCAGAGTGTCTAAAGCTGACAGTATGTAAACTAGAAGAACGGCAGGCTCCTACGTAAAACAAATTATTATATTTTTAATCAGCGGAAAATTTTAAGAGGGGTTTAAATTTTTTTTTTTTCTTGCTTCGTCGAAAATATTTAAAAAAAAAATTTTTATTCTTCCCATTTAGGGGCTCGAGCCGACGGGGGACAGAGAGGCCCGCGACTTTCGTCCCCCCACCACACAAGCTTCGAAATCCACCAGAGACAAGCCGAGAGACCCCGACTCTGCACATCAATCTGCACGATCTTACCCCCAAAATATGGTAAAACCATTTAGTTAAAAACCCAAATCACACAAAGTGTACCTCAAAGGGACAAAATTATTCCTTTTTTAACTAAAGGAATACCCATAGGGTAAACCGCCACACACCCAGAATGAGGAGTCTGGGTCTTCGGCCTCCCGCGTGTGACGACAGGGGAGTCCCCCTCTGTCCCCCGCGCTCGAGCCCCCCTACCAAAATGGCAAGGTCAAGGAGATTACCGCTCTCGAAAATGCATTATTTCGCCAAAAACACGATAAATAAAAAATTTAAAAACCCCTCCTTAAAATTTTCCGCTGATTCCAAATATATAATTTGTTTTACTTAGTGCTGCCGTTCTCTAGTATATAATATATATTATATATAAATTTTATATATATATATATACTAGATATATAATATATAAAATATATTATATATTATATATATATATATATATATATATATATATATAATAACTATATATAACACTACATACCACTAAAATAAATAAAAACCTATATCATATAACCAATAATACCCACACCCTAAAACTACATACAATCATCCATATATAATATATATAAAATAATATATATAGAAAGATTGGTGAAGCTCTAAAAGAAAGGAAATAGGTTTTTTTTTATAAAAAAAAATAATTTCTTTTAGTCACTTCGTATTTTTATGACTTAAAAATACAACCTTACAAATTTTGATTCTTTCCATACTAGAGGCTTCATGTTTATTACAAGTACATACTAAATATATAAATTAAAACACAACCCACCACTACAACCCACATAATACTCATCAATAACATACATACAATACCTAATCATATAATACATACCTATACTATAACTGATAACATACCATCATATAAACCTAATATATCATATATACTATCATATACCTATACTATACAACTAAATAAAACATACAATAATATTATATATAATAATATATAAATATTATATATAATATATATATATATATTGACCTAATGCAATGGAACATTCTCTTATTTTTCTCTTACTTGAATTCAGTTTTCCCTTCGTTGTTCTCCCCTCCTTTGGAGCATGCGTCCATGTAAGAAGCCTGTCTTTAATTATATATAATTATATATAATATAATATATATATATATATATTAATATATATATATATTATATATATATATATATATAGTATATAATATATATATCACTTTTGTAAATAAATGTATAAAATTTATTTAGTAAAAACTTTACGGTTATTGACAGTCTTGACAGGCCCTTACACCGTAGAGAATAGAATGCCAAATGACAATCTTTAGTCGCACTTTATTATTATATTATTATTATTATTAATTATTATTATTATTATTATTATTATTATTATTATTATTATTAAAAAGTAGTACGTAGTAGAAAATAATTTCGCAGGTGAATTTATATATATTTTAAACAAATTAAAATATATATAAAATTTATTTAAAATCTAAATGTATTTTGAATGAAAGTTTTAATATTTGATTTTAAGAAATTGAGTAGTGTGATGCTCAGAATCTCAATTGCATCTTAGTTTTTTAGCGAAAGTGTAGAATTTTTTTTTTTTTTTTTTTTTTTTTTTTTTTTTTTTTCTTTTTGCTTGCAAATGTATGCTGCCATATCTCCGCCCATCCTTGTGATTGTGTATATACTTTGAATCAGCTGTTCAGTACGAAAGTTGTATTTAGTTTTTGTTTTACTATTTGTGGTTCATTCCCATTTTATAATTGAGGTATCAAAGAGCGACTGGATCAGTATAAATGGCCGTGATTTTGGTGCAGAGAGACTTTTCTCCCTTGGATTTTACTGGTGCTTGGATGTGTTGTAAATGTGACGTGGCAATACTGTATATATAAAGGCGTCTGCAATAATTACTACCGATTTGCTTGTATATTAGTGTGAGCACCGTATGCTCAGGTGTAGATATATCACGTGGTCAATATTTTGAAATCTTTTATTATTTTATTAATTCTTGTGTAATATTTTAAAAGTAAAGGTTGGTTAATATTTTATATAGTATAAAATATCGTGTTTTATGTTATTAGAGTGTTTACCATTTATTTTAAAAGTGTTAAGGCGTTTGAAATTTTAACTTGTGCTCCAGGTGATTTCCAGTTTTTACCGGAAGTGGATATTTTGGTATTTTATGTTTAGCGCAAAGCGATCATAGTAAGTGGTATGTTTATATTTTATTTTAACATTTAAATATTTTGGTAACGATATTTTTAATAAAATATTTTCTTTAATATTAAAGTTAACAGTAATATTAAATATTTCATTTCCTATCAATATTCAATATCGTCAATATTGCATGTTGAAAGGAAGTTGCATGCTTAAGTTTAAACAGCTGATTGTAATCTATGTATTGAGTTTTCAGTTAGGATTTTTTTATTTTTTTTTTTGGCGCTCGTATATGATACCTTGTGATTTACTAAGTGTTAGCACTTTCGTAAACCGTGGGATATCATATCACTTGTGCGTTTAGCTTTGCTGTAATATTTAATAATTAATATTTAATATAAATAACAATATATATGTATATTCTAATAGTAAATTTTGAGTTATAATATTTATATAATATTTTACATATAATGAATATTTTGTTTTTTTATCAAAGATATATTTATGGTACATGAAGTATTTATTTATTTTTTTTTACAAATATTTGTATATATATATATAATCTGCCTGTCAATCACACCAAGCATTTCTTTTATCTCAAATAATTATTTCATTGGTAATTTGGTAATTTATTTAGTACTATTTTTGCTCTGACTAATACAAAAAGAACCCGTCACACATTTTGGTACTTTCATCTCGAGCATTGAGGATAGCTGTCTTGGTAAGTCTGAATATTATATACAAGAGTCATTAAGGTTTATTTAATCATTGGTGTTATCAATTTGGTTGAGAAGTTACTGCCATTATTTGTGTGAAAACTTCTTTGTTCCTGTTGCATCATCTTCGAAGGGGGCCTGGCCAGTGATATCGATTGATCAAAGATTTATGCAAGTAAGTTGATGTTGTAGCCGTAGCATTACATATATATATGTGTTATCTGTGTCTGGATATTAGTATTCAGGGCTAATATATATATATATATATATATATATATATATATATATATATATATATATATATATATATATATATATATATATATATATATATATATATATATATATATATATATATATATAGGCCTATATATATATATATATATATATATTTATTGTGTTTATAAGATTTTTGTTATTTTGTTGATGTTTTATTGTATAGATATGTTTATTATTATAATTGTGTGTGTGTTCATAGACATATATATATAAATATATATATATATATATATATATATATATATATATATATATAGAAAAATTTCTGTGTATAGAGAGACAAAAATAAAAAAAAAATAATAATAATAATATGTATGTATAATATATATATAATATATATAATATATATGTATATATATATAATAATAATAATAATAACTATATAATAATAATATAATATATATATATATATATATATAATATATAATAATAATAATAATAACTTAATAATAATAATAATAATATAATATAATAATAATAACATATATATATATAATACTTAATAATAATAATAATAATATATATATATATAATAATAATAATATGTATAAATCTAATAATATATGTAATAATAATAATATATGTAATAATAATAATAATATATATATATATATATATATATATATATATATATATATATATATATATATATATATATATATATATATATATATATATATATATATATATATATATATATATACTGCTACTACTACTACTTTCTTACCCCTTCTTGCTATATATATATATATTAAATGGCTGAAGAAGCTTCTGGGGACATATAAAGAGACCAAAGTATAATAAAAATAATTTAATTTTAACAATAAAATGAGTTATTATTTTTTGATACAATTTCAATGTGTGTCTCATCATAGTTTATCATAATAATATAATAAACTATGGTCTCATCAACAAATCTATAGTAAAAATTATATTTTAAATATAATTGATTACTTTCTTACACAACTTAAACAGTAAGCTTTATAAAAATAGCAAAATAAAGAAGTTTCAAAAACTTTAAAAATTTGAATGGATTAAAAAAAATTGCTTAAGAAAATTTAGTCTCGGAGAAAATCATGTAATTGATCACAAATTGATTTTTCAAATCTCAATAGGAAGTTTTGTTTTTAGCAAATTTTTATTTATTAATTTTGCTAAAGTTCTGGTACTGAATTTTGTTTCTAAATTTGGTAATTTCGTTAACTTTTCATATATTACTGACATTCATGTGAAACTTACCTTGCTTATCTTTTCAATTTTTTTATGTAATTACTTTCAAATTTTACACCATTTAAGCTAATATTAGTTAAAATTTAAAAATCGGATGCCCATTTCGTAATAGCATCTAGTAAACTCTCTTTCCCTGATGAAAGTAATAAATCTGATATGTTTTTACCCCTTCGAGTAAAAAAGCCATGTTTATATTCACTAATCAAATCTTTTTCCACAAAGCACTCCATAAAGAAATCAGCTCTCCAAAGTTTCCCGGTTATTAGGGCGTTTTCACAAATATCATCTCCTTGCGTACTGACAATTTTCTGCTTTTCATCTCCTGTGACATCCGATGCAATCACTTTTGCGATTATTACATCAGCATTCGTAAAAACTTTAAGACAAAATAACCTTGATAATAGAAAGGGAATTAGGGAAATATAATTCTCTTGATAATAGTGCATAAATTTAACTCCATTCCTTATTAAAGTAGAGAACTGACGTGTATCATACAATGAACGAATTATTTCAGATTCCATAGAAATGACATACTTCCTATAGTCAGAACGAGCAAGACGCCAAATCTCTTTTAAAATAAATCTATAATTATAGGTATTTGAAATTTCATTATCTTCAACCATGTCAAATACAGAGTGAAGCAACTCATAAAATTGAATATGGGTCATATTCTCCCAAACTAAATTTAGCGTTTTCATGAATGCCTTGATATGGCCAAAATAAAAAACGTTTAAGTAGTGAAAGGTGTCTGTCATGTAAATGCTGATGATGTAGTATATCCTTAATAACTTCTTCATCTACATTACATATCATAAATCTGAGAATTTCCATGCTTGCTACATTTAATATAAATGCTCGATCAAAAAGAGATATGTTAAAGCCTGATAAGTAGTATAAAAATCCTAACGTTTTCGATAAAACAGCTTTTTTCCCAAGTGAACTTAACTTCACCCAACAGGTTTTAAAGGCTACTTCATTTTCAAAAGTAGAAGCATTCCTACACAAATCTATAAGATGTTCATCGCACGAGTCATTTTCAAAAGCCAAATGAAGATTTTTTTTCAATAAGTTTAGTATGTTAAACTTTCCTTGACGGGTGATGTTTTTCTCATTTTCAGTCATATCTCTCCACAATACACGAATTTCATCAATTAGGCAGTAATTGAAAGCAATGCTTATACGCAAGAGCTTATCTAATCTTTCATCTTGAATCATTTCTTTGGCAATTAGGAAATTATTTAATGTTCCTTTATTGGTAAAATAGGAACTTTTAAGAAAGTTAATGCAGTAAGAAAGGGATAAATTAAGCCACTCACAGTGATAATCCTTCCATTTAATCATTTGAATACCAATAAAATGTATTAAATGTTTTGGCATAATACATCTTAATGGATAGGGTAAATCTTTAACTTCATTTAAAAATTGATGCTCTAAAATTTCCTTTACCTTCAATAGTTCTTCTTCAGAGAATTCTAAATTCTGGTAGCAAAGGTTCTTTAGTGGAAATAAATTTATCTTTAAAAGTTTTTCTTTCACTTGAGGTTGGCAGCAAAATCGAGCCACAACCTTCACAGCGCAAATATCTTCCAATCTATTTACCATCTTCAGACCAATAATGAACACCTGGAAAAGAAAAAAAAAGAAAAAAGGAAATATAAATATTTACAGTTTAAAAAGAAAGAAATATTTTAAGTTTACTTTCATTAAAATTAAATTTTAAAAATCTAAATAATAAGTTTGCAAAATCTGTAAAAAAAAATTAGTGTTAAAAACAAATAAAAGGAAGACATCGTTTTAAACCACTTCCTCTATCATGTTCTCACATTCTCACACTATGCCCAAAATTATATATAATAATATAATAATATATATATATCCCTATATATATATATATATAATATATATACTCTTAACTATTATAATATAATAATATAATAATAATATATATAATATCAATAATAATATATATGTAATATATAATATATATATATAATAATAATAATATATATATATGTATAATATATATATATATATAATATATATATAATATGTAATAATATAATAACTAATATATATATAATATAATATAATTCCGACAATAATATATATATATATAATAATATAATAATATAATATATATATATAATATAATAATAATAATAATAATATATAATAATAATATAATATGTATAATATATATATATATATATATATATATTCCCGTATATATATATATATATATATATATATATATATATATATATATATATATATATATATATATATATATATATATATATATATATATATATATATATATATATATATATATATATTCCATTTATATATATATATATATATATATATATATATATATATGCTATATATATATATATATATATATACTGATATATATATATATATATATATGTTTATTTGCCCTTTTATGTATGATCTTCATATTAACACACGAATTTTAATAAACATTTTTAATAGTGACACGCTAAAATTTTCTAACATTTTTCTACCAAATAGAAATCCTATAAAAAACACATCTCATTGCATATATGCAGTCCCCTGCAATAACTGTAACCTCGCTTATGTGGGAGAAACACATGACTTTCACAGAAGAGCATATCAGCACAAACATGTCTTGAGAATTAATAACACAAATTCCGCTCTCACCTTTTACAGATCAATAAATAACAACAACATCAACATATATTAAATGACACCTTTATTAAACATTGAAGACCAAGAATAAAAACGACTAGTTGAATCATATTGCATGAAAAATTTAAAAAACTTCAACAAACAGGAAGGAGAAGTAAAAATAGACTCCATTAAAAACTCTATCATGTCATCAATGCAGTTCTACAAAAGAATCTCCACCCAACCAACCAACTGAAGCTATAAAGTATTCATAATGAAAATTGAACTTTAGTATAAGCACTCGAAAAAGGTTCCATATATAAATGAACGAAAGCTTGTGCTGTGATTAATTTTAAATGTTAGTTTATTATAGAAAGTTTTTAGAAATTTTTTACATGTGCCACTATTAAAAAGGTTTATAAAAATTCGTGTGATAATATGAAGGCCTTAAAAGGGCAAATAAACTTATAAATATATTGGATAGCGTTTAAAAGCTATATATATATATATATATATATATATATATATATATATATATATATATATATATATATATATATATATATATATATATATATATATATACTATATATATATATATATATATATACTATATATATATATATATATATATTAAATATATATATATATATATATAATAATAATAATAATAATAACAATAATAACATATGTATATATATATATGTATATATATAATAATAATATAATAATATAATATATATATATATATATATATATAATAATAACCAATAATAATATAATATAATAACTTAATAATAACATATATAATAATAATATATATATGTTGTAATAATATAAATATAATAATAATAATAATAATAATAATATATATATAATAATAATAATATATAATAATAATAATAATAATAATAATAATATATATATATGTATGTAATAATATATATATATGTAACTGCTGCTAAGTTATGCTAACATAATAATAATAACATATATATATATATATATATATATATATATATATATATATATATTTGCTGATATATATAAAATATATATATATATATAATATATATATATATATAATATATATATATATATATATATATATATATATATATATATATATATATACTAACATATATATACTTCTTTATATATATATATATATATATATAACCACTGCTCATTGAATACCCTAATAAAAGGACCTGTTGTGTTTACGACTCCGTCGGTTTTTGATTTTTGTGTTTTTTTTTTATACATATTTCTAGTATATGATCCTAACAGTCAATTTAAGGGTTAAAAACATGATTCAAAAAATATATAGGACCAGTTACGTTTTACGACTCCGTCAGTTTAAAATTTTTTTAACTAAAGGAATACCCAAGGGTAAACCGCAAAGATGGCAGGAGTCGGGGTCTCTCGGCCTTCCGGGAACGACAGGGTAGGACTATTTCCCCCTCCGAGGAGGGTCTCGGAACCGCTCTTTGGTATTTGGGTGTCGCGGGGTTCCTCCGCCCTTCCCCGTTCGTCTCCGTGGTGTCCCCCTCGGCTCAAGCCTCTTTTTTTTTTTTAAATTTTTTTTAATTATTATTTTCTTTTTATATTTTTGTAATAAGCTTTACACGCTGATTCCAAATATGTAATTGTTTTTTCTGTAAGTATCGTACTTTTCGAGATATTTCATTTATGAAAAAAAAATATTTTTTTTTTTTTTTTTTTACATTTTGTAATAAGCTTTATACGCTGATTTCAAATATGTAAAGGGTTTTTCTGTAAGTGTCGTACTTATTGAGATATTTCCTTTTTTTAAATTTTATTGATATAAATGTGATTTTTAAATAATTATTTAAAATATTTCCAACTTTTGAATCATGTCCATCACCACTGAAATTCATTGTTAGTATTACATACTAGCAATATGTTAAAAAAAAACAAAAAAAAAATCAAAACTGACGGAGTCTTAAAACATAACAGGGCCAGATAAAATACCCCTAAAGCATTTTTCACCCTGCTGGGATTCAATCCTGGACCTTAGCAGATATACGCTCAGGTGTTTGACCACCAGACCGCGACAGGCTAAAAGAAGAACCTGATAATACTTCCTATGGTGAATATTCGCACCCACCTAATAGGAACACAACGAGCTCTTCCCACCTGCACTCGGGCTTGGGGCCAAACAGGGTACCGCACAAGGTGAAAAGTCAATATGTACATTATAAAGTAATTGCCAATCTCCCCGCAATCTAAATTTGTATAGATAAAATACCCCTAAAGCATTTTTCACCCTGCTGGGATTCGATCCTCTATTTATATATATATATATATATATATATATATATATATAGCGTGTATATAGGTATATTTATTATTATATATATATATATATATATATATATATATATATATATATATATATATATATATATATATATATATATATATATATATGCTGCTGCTATATATATATATAAATAAAGATTTTAAACGCTATCCAATATATTTATAAGTTTATTTGCCCTTTTATGGTCTTCATATTATGAATATTATTGAGTCACAGGAGATTTTACTCTCCATCAGCGGGATTCGTACATTGGACACCGCGTCGCAGTGTAACAATAACCGGGATGCTCTAACCACTAGGCCAATGAGTCACAGGAGATTTTACTCCATCAGCGGGATTCGAACATTGGACACCGCGTTGCAGTGTTAACAATAACAGGATGGCTCATCTGCTGGGTCCAGGATCGATCCCAGCAGGGTGAAAAAATGCTTTAGGGTATTTTATCTATACAAATTTAGATTCAGATGACAATCTTATAATATTACATGTCCCCGTTCATAAGTATTTTCACCTTGTGTGTGGTACCCTGTTTGGCCCTAGCAGTGCAGGCAGGAGAAGTCGTTTATTGTTCCTATTGGTGGGTGCGAATATTCACCATAGAATGTGCCGGGTTGCTTCTTTTAGCTCTGTCCCTGTGATGACAGGTCAGCCTCAGCTTACCCTCACCACAGATGAGATCAACAAGTGCTCTCCTAAGTGATTGCGTGGAGATTGGCAATTACTTTTTATAAATGTATATATATAATTATGAAATATATAATATAATAATAATAATATATATATATATATATATATATATATAATAATATATATATATATATAATATATATATAATATATATATATATATATATATATATATATAATAATAATATATATATATATAATATATATAATAATAATATATATATATGTTTATATATATATATATAATAT
>JABUQX010075014.1:30000-47500 GCA_015478945.1 Trachelipus rathkii | reverse complement strand
TCTTTTCTCTCTCTCTTCTTCTCTCTCTCTCCTCTCTCTCTGCTCTTCTCTCTCTCTCTCTCTCTCTCTCTTCGCTCTCTCTCTCTTTCTCGCAGCTTCATTATTATTCCGCTTCATAGTCTATATGGTTTAAGAAAACAAAGAGCGGGAAAATCAACACATTGCGTGGTATTTTCAAACAATCCAAAATTTATTAGATGGCTACCCAATAATTCTTTAAATTTCTCCGAGTTGAAATAATTAATTAAAATTATTATATATATATATAGTATATATACCTTATATATATTTATATATGATATATATATATATTAATATACTTATATAATATATTAATATATATATATATAATATAGGTGGTATACTATATATATATATATCATATATATATTATATATATAAATATATATATATATATATATACTATATATATAGTATACATGTTCCTTATATATATATATAGTTATATTTATTATAGTATATATATAGTTAATATATATATTATTATATACTATCCTATATATATATATCTATTATTACTATATATATATTATATATACTTTATATATATATATATATAGCTTTATATTATTTATATTTAGTATATATATATATACTATTTCTTATATATACTATATATATATATATATATATATATATATATACCGTATATTATTATATATATATGATTATATATATACTATATATACTATACTAATATATATAATATATATATATATATAGATATATATATATGGTATATACTATATATATACCGTATATAAATATTATATATATATAGTATATATATATATATATATTATATATATAATATATATATATATATTAGTATATATATTATAATATATATATATATATATATATATATACTATATATATATATAGTATACATATATAAATTTTTTATTATTCTTTTATAAGGTAATTAATATATACTATATATATATATATATAATATATATATATATATATATATATATTATTAGTATAATATTATATATTATATAGTTATATACGTATATATTAATATATATTATATATATATATTATATATATATATATATATATAGTATATATATATATATATATCATAAGTATATTATTAACTACACTTGTTTCAGGATATAAAAATTATTTCAACTTTCTTCTTACCTTTTTGTCAAACACTCTATTATGTATCACTATGTATTTATTGCGCTTTCCATATTGAAATGCAAACTCACAAAATGTTTAATTTTTTCTTGACTTTCTTCCCTAATTTATATTACACAAGAATGAATGCTATAAATTAGATGGTCTTGATAACACGTTTTAGTCCCATTTCATTATATGGTTATGTCCGACCAAGAAGCATTCGATACAACAGACTAAATTAAAGGTTTTGTGTTACCACTGTTTTTTGAAAATGGTTCATTTTAGGGCATCTGTCACGTTGGTCGGAAATATTCTTGGATATTATCAAACTCCCCCATTAATAATATATATAATTATATTTATTATAGTATAAATATATATATATATTATAGTATATATTATATATATATATATAATATATATTTATATATATAATATAGTTATATATATATATATACTATATATTAGTATATATAGTATATATATATTTATATATATATATATAATTATAATATCATATATATAACGTGTGTGTGTGGCTAGCGTGGTTGTGTGTGTTGTATGCTGTGTGTGTGGTGTGTAGTGTGTGTGTGTGTGTTGTGTTTGTAGGGGGGGTTTATAATACCATAAAACTTGATTTATTTACCACCGTTGGAATGGTCCTACATGAACAATTTTTCCAAACATTGGTTACTTCTAAACTTTTAGTTTAGATTATGCTTCTCTTGGTCGCGTCTTTTTACTTAGCTAGGGTCCAGTTTCTCTACTGAAATGGACCTTCAAAAGTTTAACACTACCAAACTTGATTTTATAGCATTCAATTTTTTGTATTCAATTCAATTTGCGAAGAAGCTTGATTACATTTTTGTCGGAGTTATTGACCTTATTTAAATTTGCGAAAGGCATTACACGAGTTGGATATAGTGAAATAATATAGTGGTTTTTGAAAAAAAATGTAGAAGCAAGTGGAAAGTATTTATTAATATTCCTGAAGCCAATGTAAAAACAATTACTATATATATATACTTATATATATTATATATATATAATATATATATATATTATATATATAATATATAAATATATATATATATATATATACTATATATAATATATATATATATATATATATATATATATATATACTATACTATAGGACCTGTTATGTTTTACGACTCCGTGAGTTTTATTTTTTTTTTTTTTATCTTTATAATTTCTAGTATATGCATCCTAACAGTCCATTTAAGACCCGGTGACGGATCATGATTCAAAAAATAGAATAAGGGACAGTTACGTTTTACGGACTCCGTCGGTTGGTGTAAATTTTTTTTTTTTTTTTTAACTGAAGGAATACCCAGGGTAGCGCTAAACCGCAAAGATGGAGGGAGTCGGGGTCTCTCGGCCTTCCGGTCGGGAACGACAGCGGTAGGAGACTATTTCCCCCCCTCGGGAGGGTCTCCGGAACCCCGCTCTTTTTGGTATTTGGGTGTTCGGCGGGGGTTCCTCACGCCCCTCTCCCACGGGGTATGGAAATACGTTCCCCCCCTCCTGTCCCCCGTCGCTCGAGCCCGCCTAATTTTTTTTTTTTTTTTTTTTTTTTAATTTTTTTTTAATTTTTTTTTACATTTTTGTAATAAGCTTTAGAACGCTGATTCCAAAATATGTAATTGGTTTTTCCTTAAGTGTCGTACTTTTCAGATATTTCATTTATGGAAAAAAAAAAATATTTTTTTTGTTTTTTTTTGTTTTTTACATTCTTTGTAATAAGCTTTATACGTCCCTGATTTCAAATATGTAATTGCGTTTTTCTGTAAGTGTCGTACTTTCAGATAATTCATTTTTTTTAAATTTTTTTATTGATATAAATGTGATTTTTAAATAATTATTAAAATATTCGAACTTTTTGAATCACGCTCCATCACCAGCTGAAAATTTCATTGTTAGTAATTCATATATTACTAGCAATATGTGAAAAAAAAAATCAAAACTGACGGAGTCTTAAAACATAACAGCGGGCCTATATATATATATATATATATATATATTATAATATAATATTAATATATAATATATATATATACGGTATATACTAGATATTATATATATATATAACATATATATAGCACTATATATTATATTATATATATACTATATATTATATATATTATAATATACTATATATATATTATATATATATATATATATAGGATCTTAGGTAGAGTTTGGGATCGATATATCATTATAATTTGTGAAAACAAAAAATATTCGCTAAATGGAAATACGAAGTAATTTAATTTCTTTTCTTATATTTACTGAAAATAAATAATACGACAAAAGAAGTATCAATTTGAAAAAATTAAGCGTTCACCACACACACACACACACACACACACACACACACCACACACCACACACACACATATATATAGTATTATATATATATATATATTAGATGATATATATATATATTATATATATATATATATATAATGTACTATATATATATATATATATATATATATATAATATAGTACACTTTAGAAATTTTTTGTTAGTTTAAAATAAACAATTTTTTAGTTATTTGTACTTTTTTTCGGGTTTTTACTCGTGAGCTCCAACCTCATATAAAGTAATCTTTTACTACTATTTGGATTAGTAGAATGAAAGACTACTACAATGTATTAGCAAATGACTTTTTGTGCGGGTAGTAAAATTTGAACTTTTGTTTAGTAGTATAAAGGATGTTTAATTTTAAACTATTTTTTTCGTCTAAACTTGTACTTGTTAGAGTCCTTATACAGGCTACTGTGGTTGGATTTGAAGTCGTTATATTTACTATGGTGAGGTTATAATAGTGTGAATATAAAATATATTCCACGCATTGACCACCATCATTATCAGCAACTTGAATTTACTTCAATACCTCATAGTATTACGTTTCACATCACGTCAATTATGAACTCGTATTGATAATTGATCCATATTGTGATCAGATCACCGGCCAAGTCTGGAGTGAAGATTTCGAACCTCTCACTTCGTTTAGCTTCGCGTGTTTTAACACTAGACCAAGCGAGGATGATGATTTTATACGATAAAAATTTTAATTTTTATATATTCGCTTACTCGGGTATTATATATAATAATAATATATATATATATAATATAATATATTTATATATATATATATATTATATATATATTATAATATATATATATATACTATATATTATATTATAATAGTAGTATATATATATAGTATATATATAAATTGCTTGTTATACATATACATATTAATAATTTAATGTATCTTTATTAAAATTATATCATATATATATATACTATATATATATATATAATTATATTTATATAGGGTATATATATATATATATAAGTATATTATATATATATTACTATGTTATATATAATATATATATCATATATATATATATATATAGTATATATAATATATATTATAGCTATATATATATATACTATAATATATATATATAGTGTATATATACTATATATCATATTATTATACTTGATTATATTATATTATATATATACTATATACTATATTATATAATATATATGTGTATATATATATATATATATATACTCTATATATTATAAATATATATAAATATATATATATTATACCTATATATTATATATATATATATACGTAGTATTATATATATATATATATATATATATCATAGTATATATATATATATATATATATATATATATATATATATATATTATATATATATATATATATTAATAATATATATATATATAAATATATATATTATAGTATATATATAGTATATATATTACTATATAGTTATATATATATAGTAGTAGTATATAGTATATATATATATATATATATATTATATATATTATATATATACTATATATATATAGTATATTATATATATAATATATATATAATATTATATATATATATACTATATGTTCAAAGATGGTTACACACACACACCACACACCTACCACACACACACAACACACACACACACACACACACACACACACACCACACACACTTAAACCAGACCTGCACTGCTTTAGTTTGGGTATTATTATTTTTATTATTAAATATTATTATATTATATTATTTATTATTATAATTATTATTATTATTATTATTATTTGATTGACTCTCTCTCTCTCATCCTCTCATATTATTATTATTTATTAGTTTTGAGTATTATTATTTTATTATTTTATTCATTATTATTTCATACTGTATTATATTATTATTATTATTATTTTTATTATTATTATTATATTATTATTATTATTATTATTATTAATTATATATTATATCGTTAGGGTCTTTTGGTCAATTGGGTTTAAAGTTAATGTAAAAATATTTTAATTATTTACTTGCTATTACTAATTTGAGGATTGACAGATTGTTTAATTATTTCATCATGCAAACTTTCAAGTCTAAACAAAAATTTAAACCTACTTCCAATTATATTTTCTGTATAGTTATAACAACAAACCTCATAGTACTTTAAATTTAAATTTGATATTGTTGACCAGGCAATATGGAGTAAATCACTCTTCTCTTCACTGTTAGTCAAATAAATATACAAAATTTAGTTAATTGTAACAATTACTAAGTAGTAGCCTAATCTATTAAATTAGGTGTTATAATTACTAAGTTATCGGTGTTGTTTGTAATGTTATGTAGCTAGAATTTACCACTATTGGGTTTACAGAATGTTAACCACTTTTGATAAAATATTTAAACTACTTACAAAGTCAAACCTACTCAATATGAAAGTTCATTGAACAAATAAAAAATAGTAAAAATTTAACAGGAAAATTCTTAACATAAACTACTGGGGGAGTAAAATGTACAAAGAAAATATTAAATACTGCTTATACATTCTAGTTAGTTTAAAATTTTACTACTAATTTTTCTAAGTGTATATTATATATATATATATATTATTATATATATATATAATATATATATTATATATAGTAATTATTATATATATATATTATATATTATAATATATACTCTATATTATATTAATATTATTTTGGCTATATTATATATTATATATATATTATCTTCAAAAATTTTTGGAATTTATTCACGGTTATATGGATAAAATGTACCACTCAAGACTTCCAATATTTTTATTTGAACTCCAACAATCTTTTACTTTTATACTTTCCAGGCTTTTTTTATCTTTAATGCAAGCAATACCTTCATCAGCATCGAGAATAGGATTTGACATACCTGAAAAAATAATATCATAAAAATATATGTTTCCTAAATCTAACCTAAATTAACCACACCTTAAACTTAACTTAAGCTAGCTAACCTAACCTACCTAACAAACGAACCTAACCTAACCTAACAACCTAACCTAACAACCTAACAATAACCTACCTAACCTAGCCTAACCTAACCTAACTAAAAATAAAAATAATCTCACATAACCTAACATAATATAGAGTAACAAATCAAAAATAATCTAACATAACCTTACATAATTTACAAAAGCTAAACGTAACATAAAAAATAACAAAGTTTAGCTAACAAGAAAAAAAGTATCCTAATCTCTCTCTCTCTCTTCTCTCTCTTCTCTCTCTCTCTCTCTCCTATATATATATATATATATACTTATATTATAGTATATATATATATATTACTATATCATAAATATAATATATAGAATTTCGGTATATCATATATATATATATATATATATATATATATATATATATATATATATATAATATTATAGTATTATATATTATATATTATATATATATATATATAAAGACATAAAGACATAAGAATATGAGACAGTAAAAAGCCAATGGGCCTATCGAGACGTTCCCAGTCAACCCATTACCAACATTGCTCATGCAAATCCACAAAGACCTAGGGCTATTGTCAATTTTCTGTAACTATATCAACCAATCTTTGCTTAGGCTCAACACTCATATGATTTATATTAAATATGTACACCAAACCATACATGCATTAAGTAACTAAGTTTATGGTCACACCTGGGCCATGCCATCCTAACTATAACTTATCACAACAAAAACCCGCCATTTGGCTTCGTCAATTTATATTATTGAGATTCCCAACCCAATCCATAAAAGAAATCTAACCTTTCTTAATGTTGCAATCGAGTCACACTCAACAACCTCCTCTGCCAGACTATTCCAAAATACAACCCGATTATCTGAATGCATGCTTTCTTTTATCAAGATGACATGCTTTCTTAATTTACTTATTATGCCCCCTGGTCACGTCTGTCCATGTTCTACTATGGAAAAAAGTTGATTTATCTCTGTATTACTCAACTAGATCTGTAAAATATTTTTGAGAACTTTTAATGTTCATGTTCCCCTCTGAGAAATCGCCTTTCTACAGCAAACATTCCAACTCCCTTCAGCCTCTCCTCAAGCTCTTACCCTCAAACCCAGAAATCATCTTTGTTGCCCTACGTTGCACTCTCTCTAGCATATCTAGTCTTTCATTTAAATAAGGGGCCAAACTTGTGCACAATACTCTATTTCTTGACCTAACATAGCTATTATACAGTTTACTTATTACTTCCATGGCTCTTATAAACAACATTGCGATTTATTTATTATCCTCAGCATCTTATTAGCTTTTTTTCTAGCTTCCAAACACTGCATTAGCTACTTTCAAATTACTGCTAATACATCACACCTAATCTTTTCTTTTGGTCCACAGGACTCAAGCCATCCCCATTCATTCTTAGTTAAACTTTTTATTTGAGTAACCTAGGTGAAGACCCTTACACATTTTACATTTAAAATTTCATTTTTGCCACTTATCTGCCCAAACAAGAAGTTTGATCAAGATTATTTTGAATCTTTATGCATCCTTCACTATTCCTAACTGCAGTTTGGCCAGCTTTGGTATCATCTGCAACTTAGAAACCTTGCATTTAAGTCCCTGGTCTAAATCATTTATATTATATGAGGAACAATAGTGGCCCAGCACTGGAACCCTTGTGGACACCACTCTTCACTATTTCCATGATTGATTTATTCCCAATTAGTTGTACACCTGTTTTCTATTTCGCACCACTCTTTATCCAACCACTTGTACCACTTCCACCTATACCACATTGCAATAACTTTTTCATCAGCCTTATGTGGGGGGGAACCTTATTCAAAAGCTGTTACTAAAGTCTCAAATATTACAATTAATCAACTGGATCCCTCGGTCAATGCAGTCAAGTAATGTATTCCATAAATTCAAAAGGTTTGTCTGACATACCTTACCCTTTCTGAAACCGTGCTGAGTCGTTACAATACATTGGTTATTTCTGTTCTAAATATTTTCTCTATATAGACCTCTCAGTAACTTTTCCAGAACCTTTACAACCAACAGATGTATAAGCTAACTGGCCTATTTAATTTCCAAATCCTTCCTTACTACCTTCTTGTATAAATAGGCACAAAACATATTGCTGTTTTCAGTCATCTTGGTTTACCTCACCAAAATGTTTATAGATCGCTTGAAAAATTCAAATTTCAGTGCCTTTGCCATGCTGATTACTACCCTCTTCAGAATTCTACCATATATCCATCAGGCCCCGGCAGCTTTACCTGGATCAATATGGTCTAATGAACGTTTAATATCTTTTACATCAAATTCAAAATTCTGTAAGTCTATTTGTTTACATGCATACCTGAACTATTAGTCTCCAAACTATTATGTAAGTCTTTCCTCGTTAACAGACTTGAAGCAAATTAAGCATTGAAAATGTTTTTGACAAACTCCTTATCTGAACTCACTAAATTTTCATCAATTTTGTTCTCTCGCGACCATTGTCCTCACTCTCTCACTTTAAATTTTTATAAAGCCAAAAACTTCTTCGGGTTCTTTTGCTATTCCTTGTAAATTTAATTTCTTGCCTTCTCTTTGCCTTCCTTATTAACTGGTTAATCATTTCTATTTTTCCTATTAATTTTCATAAATCACTCTCTCCCTATTTACTACCCCTGAAATATTTTTAAACATCTACTGCTTTTCATTAATTATATCGTCTCCATCTCTCTATTTTCACCAACAGGCTCTCTTCTCTTCGCCACCCTAACTGGGTTTATCTTTTAAAACATACTGATCCTTCATTAAAATTTTGCTCTAAAATGTTCCCACGTGCATAAAACAGTTTTTGGTCTTTTAACTCTTGTATCCCAGTCAATTTATTCACTAGCATGTCTCGTTTATTTGTAGTGGAACCATGTCGGAATTCTAAAGATCCTTTCTTATACTTGCAATTTTGGGCAGATATCACATTCATATTAAATATTATAATGGTCACTTAATCTAAATTCTTCCTCAAAAAAAAAAAAAAAAAAAAAAAAAAAAAAAAAAAAAATCTCTAACCTCACCCACCATACTTTCATCGTTAGTTAATATAAGTTAAATAGTGCATCGTGCTTCTTGTGGGTTCATGGACCATCTGGCACAAAAAGTTATTCCTAGCATACAATTTATTAAATACTGAACTGACTATGGTCCCGTATTAGGACAGGAATGCCATTTAATGCCAGGAAAATTAAATCACCCATTATGACTATACCTTTTCTTTACTGTGGCATGCTGTCAATGTCTCAATTTCTTTTACAATTTCTGAGTCTTATTCTTGACTCTGGCCAAGAGGTCTATAAAATGCCCCTATTTCTATATGATTTATTAGAACATATAGGATAATCTACCATACGATCATATATGATTAGTTTTAAGTCAGTCATTAAATACAGATTGATATTACTTTTTTAATATAAAGCGCCACACCCCACCCTTCTTTCCTCTACGCTGAGTATAAAATAAAGTGAATATCCGTCTAATTTCATATTCCTGACGGAGTCTCCAATATAATTCTTCATTTAACCCATGCCTCGTAATGCAAATGAAGCTTCAAGATTCTCAATTTCATGGTATAACTCAATCCAGCTCATCTTTTTTATTTCTGAAGGCTGATGAGGCATTTGTGTAGAAAGCCATCTTTATAATTCGAAATTGCTGTTATTTTATTGCTTATCTTCCTTATTTGAGCCATTGTTAACACTGAGATTTTAGTTTATATCACCACTATTACCATTACCATGCATTATTTGTATCCAGATTATAGCCCATCCCCCCAACTGTTTACCCTGTTTTTGGGTCCTAACAATGTCTCCAACCTCGGTGCCTGGAAAAGACCCAACGACCTTTACGACTCAAGTGAACTCCATCTGCCGTGCCAAAAGATCTTTATCCAGAAATTCTCTTCACAAATCCAAAGAAATGTTTTTTCTGAAAAACATTAAATTCCTAATCCTTTCATTTACAACCTAAAGCCCTACTCCCCATTCCTGACCTGCACCTAACCTACGTAAAATCCCGGAAATCATGCACCTTCTTCCGCTAGCTTTCATCTTCTAATCAATCTCCTATAATCTGCCTATTAATCTTCTGACCGTTCTATGTCCGTATATCATTTGTACCCACATGCACAATCACAACTGAATCAACATTTGTAGAATCATCTCTCTATCTATCCTATCCACGATATTCAGCTCACTCTGGCCACCTGGATAACTACTATATATATATATATATATATATTATATAATATATATAATATATTATAATATATATTATATTATATATATTATATATATATATATATATATATATATAGTATATATAATAGTATATATAGTTATAATATAGTATAATATATATAATATATTATATATGAATATATATAGATATATATATTATATATATATATATATATATATATAATATATATACTTATATATAAAATTATTAATTTTCTGAAACAAAAAGTAAATTAATAAAGTTTTTCAAAGATAAATGACTAATTTAAATGCTATTTTAAAAATTTTATTACTTTTATACTAGGATATATTTTGATATCATAATTAATTCGATTTTCCAATATATCGTATCACATTCCAAACTTTACCTAAGACAAATAATATATATATGATATATTATATTATACAAATATTATAATTATTAATATATAATATATATATATATAATATATATATATAGGTTATATACTATATTATTATATATATCTATATTTATATATAATATATCTATAATATATTTGCCAAACAAAGAACGATTAATGGGAAAGCATAATGAAACATGCATCTTATCTGGGATCGACCACGCATGATTGTGACTGGAATTGAATATACTCTATTTGTCTCTTCCACTGAGCCATCTCAACCCAAAAAAGTTAGATTCAAGAACAGCTTTAAGCGAACGTGCTCCCGTCAAGGCGACATCACCAGGTTTTTTAGTCCATCGTAGCGTAGTGGTCAAGCACTTAAGCGGTCATCTGCTAGTTCCCAGGTTCAATCACAGCAGAGTGAAATTACTTAATGGCTGTCATTTATCAATACTTGATTACACTGTGTGAGGTGTAGAAGGATGAGCGTTACCTTATCATGCAATAATCATTCCAAGGATTAGATGAGTATTTTCCACCTTGTGCGGGTGAACTGTTTGACCCTACGCCCGAGTGGGGACGGGAAGAGCGCGTTGTGGTTCCTATGGTGGGTGCTATCATTTCACTACAGGCAAGATTTGTCGTGTTCTTCGTTTTAGTCCATCGTGGTCGTTGGGTCAAGCACTTACGCGGGTCATCTTGCTTAGGGCCCAGTTCCATCACAGCCGAGTTGAAATTACTTAATGGTGTAATTTTTATCAATACTTATTACACTTGCTGTGAGGTGTAGAAGGATGAGCAGTTACCTTATCAACTGCAATATATTCCAAGGTTAGTGGTATTTTTCACCTTGTGCGTGTGAACTTGTTTGACCCTACGCCCGAGTGTGGACGGGGAGATCTAGTGGCGTGTTCCTGTATGGTGGGTGCTATATTCACTACAGGAAGATTTGTCGTGTTCTTCGTTTAGTCCATCGTGGCGTTGTGGTCAAGCACTTACGCGGTCATCTGCTAGGGCCCATGTTCCATCCCAGCAGGGTTAAATAACTTAATGGGGTATTTTATCAACACTTACAACACTGCTGTGATGTGTAAGGATGGAGCGTTACACTTATTCAATATATATATATATTTATATATATATATATTATATATAATATATATATATATATATATACTATATATATATATATATATATATATATATTATATAATATATATAATATATATATAATATAATATATATTATTATATATATATATATTATATATATCAGCGGCGCGATTCCAGTAACTTTTACTACTCGGGCTCTCTCCTCTCTCTCTTCTCTCTCTCTCTCTCTCTCTCTCTCTGATACTATATATATATATATACTACCTTTATAATATATATATATATTTATATTATCTATATATATATATATATATATATATAGTATATTATATATATATATATATAGGTTATTACTTTTCTGCGTAGTTTTTATAGTAATTATTTATCCACTCTAGTTTTTTATTTTAAAGCATCCTTTACTTAGTTAAAACTGTTTTATTTAAAAAATGCACATATTATTTTCAAATTAAAACACATTTATCTAAACAATTAACACCACTTATCAATAACATTGCAAAAACACACATAAAAAACTCCACAGACTTCATACAAAAATACAAACATTTTAAAATCCCTGACACACAATTTCTATAGTTTTGATGTCACATCCCTCTTCACCTCCGTACCCGTACACAACACATTAACCTATTGCTAAGAAAAATACATTTTTGATAACAACATTACAACTATCACTTCCCCATCCCCACCATATTAATCTAATAAATTATCACTAAGAACTAGTTTTTTTCCAATTCCAGACAATTTCTACCTAAAAAAAACAGGCTCAGATGGGTTCCCCCCTGTCCCCTACACTTAGCAATATATATATGGAATTAACAGAACTTTATCACATCCTCCCTCTTCCTGATTTACAAAATGCAAACTGGCACCGCTATGTAGACGATATTTTTGTTTCTTTACCCAATATCATAGATCCTAACAACATTCTACAACAATTAAACAATATACACCCCACTATACAATAGATTATTTTTTTTTTAACCAACTCATTCATACCCTTCCTAGATACATTAATATCATGGCAAAACTCTTTTCATCTAAATTTCTCTGTGCATAGTAAACCCACAGCAAACCCAACATACATACACTGGTTTTCATCACATTCCACAACCATAAAAACAGCCACCCTCACTTCCTTATACACCAGAGCCTTCAAATTATGCTCACCCATAAATTTAGGAAATGAAACCAATCACATCAGAACTACTTTAAAAAAAAAATTACAATTTCCCAATCATTTAATAAACAAAGCTTACAGAAAAGCTAAAAATAACTACTACAACCAACACACATAGACCACACAAAAACATCCCAACAAACACCTCTTACCTCCCTATTCCAACAAAAACAATCCAACAATTCAAAAAATACCATACCTGAAAACATTCACTAACTACCACTAATGCACTACCTTTAAAAAAACTTTTTCCATCTCCAAAACCACAATCCCAGCCAGCCCAATGAATACACCATAGCCTGACAGTTGTCTAAAACTAAATTGGTGAGACAAACGGACCCTTTACAAGAAGAAAAATCAGCACACATTAATGACTACGATATACAAAACTTCTTCATTACGTAATACATCAGATCCACATATATAACACCACATAAACATCTTAACACAGTGCAGCCTCTATTAACACATCTCAAACCACAACAAAAAAGGAAACTCATAGAAACTTTCTGCATAAATCATTTTTTTTAAGGGGCAAAAAATTTATTTTAATTTATTTCAAAAAAAGGGCTGGGGGGGGGAAGAAAAACCCATTTAAAATTTTTATTTTTTAGGGACCCAAACTTAAAACACAACTCAACATACTAAACCACCAATACCAACAATCATAAACATAATAAAAAAATTATGAAACAAAACACCCATACAAAACTTACAACAACATACCACCTCTAATAATCGATATCACAAACCCTTTAACAAAGTATGAATATAATAGTAAGTATCAAACAACACTTTGCTTACAATCATAAATACTCACAAAAAAAAATTATAAAAAATTTGATTACTAGCTTCGCACCAAAATCTGATTACTAGCTTTGCACCAAAATCTAACCTCAAGAAAATAATACTACTCTAAAAATATCCCAAGAACAAAAATTGCCAATACAACCAACTACAAGTATAATCTCTAGAAAAAAGAAGAATTCCAATTCCAGTCGTAAAAAGAAACGTGAATATCAAGAAAACTGAAGAGGTTCCTGAATGGAACGAAAGTCTCTTGTCAAATATTTTTTTATTTTAACTTGTTAAGTTGCAATTCCAAAATGTTTTTTAATCCAGTGACTTTTTTACCTGATAAATGTGTTTTAATTCGAAAAAAATATGTGCATTTTTTAAATAAAACAGTTTTAACTAGTACAACGTTTCTTTTAAAAAAAAACCAAGGGTTGTAAAAAAAAATTACTTATATATATATATATATATATTATATATATATATATATATATATAATAATATTATAATATTATATATATGTATATCTATAATTAATATCATATTATATATATTATATATATATATATATATATATTATATATATATTAATATATATATATATTTTGATATATATATATATATAATATATATATATATAGTATTATTAATAGTAATAATTATACTATATAGTATAATACTAATATATATATATATAAAAATTTATATCTTATATACTGTATAATGATATACATATATATTATTTATACGATATATTCATACTAATTTATGTTAGTATATATCATATATTATTAAGTAAATTATATAATTATATATGTATATTATATAATATACATATTTAATAATATATATATATATACCTATATATATAGATATATATACCGTATATAAATATTATATTATATATAATATTATTATATTATAATTATATTATATATATATATTAGTTATATATATATAATATATATATTATACATAAAGGTATGATTATATATTAGTATATATAATATAATATATATTATTATATATAGTATATATATAATAAATATATTATTATATATATAATATTTATTATATTTATATTAATATTATTATTATATAGTATATATATTATATATAATTATAGTATATAATATAATATTGTACTCCTCATATATATATATATATTATTATTATAATATATAGTATATATATATTACTATAATAGTATAGTATATATATATATATGCTCCACCTTTATTTGTTATATAAAGAGGATGCCAATGTCTCTTGAATGTGGTAAAATAAAAATGTAACGAAGAGATGGCCAAAGGCAACAATATAGACAGATTTGTATACTGTTAAATTTACATGCACCACAATCTTTCCACAGCACGAACAGTTACCTTTGGTTTAATTGATGAAAATATCATTATAGTCGCATGATTCTTGCCTCTTTTTGTTTCATTTGATAATACTTTAGTATTATATTTTGTAATATTTTTATTTCATTTTATTATTTTTCGAAAAAAATAAGAGAATTTTAACGCTTACATTATGAAATTGTGTAAAAGATCGAGCGTATCTATAATATTAACTTTTGCTAAGCGCGAGCAGCACGAGTATGGGAGTCCCCTCTGATACACATACACACACACACACAATAGTATATATAATTAATATTATATAGTATCATATATATATATATATATTATATATACTATATAGAGTATATATATATATATAATATATAGTTATATATATATATATATATATATACGTAATATATATATATATATTATATATATATACCAGATATATATATATATATAGTAGTAATGAGTTATATATATGTATATAGTATATATAGTATATATATATATGTATATATTATGATATATATATTACTATTATATATTATATTATATATATATACGGGTATATATATATATAATAGTCTGTATAATAATTATATATATATATATTATTATATATATATATATATATACTATATATATATATATATATATATAGTATATAGTATATATATCTAGTATATATAGTATATTTAGTATAGTAATGGTATATAATATTATCTTTTAAGGTATTGCCATATTGGTCCTGAGATGGTGTATAAAAAATTGGAGAAATATATATGTAGCTGTATAAGGTTGTAAGCTAAATTTTGCGGCTCCAAGCTCCTCCAAAAAAAAGTAGAAACACTTTTTTAATGAAAAAAATTTTTTGCAAAGAAAGCCCTATAGAAAGTTCCATATGACGAGCTTTGACTAATGGAATTTTAGAGAAACAATTTCAGACGAATATAATGAAGTAATTACCTGATCAATAGCATTGATTATGTCCAAACTCATCTAATACATTTTAATCGCTGAGTGAAATAAAAGTCGATGACTTCATCATTATAATTGTTTTGGCTTACACCTTTCTATATTGCTTGATTAATATTATTACAAGGTTCTCATTTTGTTAGCCACATGAATTAGGAACATTTAGATAGGATCGTAATATGGCCATGATGAACTGGTCACAAGATATAAAGTTTTAGATGTAATACCATTTGCTTATGATGCATTGCTATTGATCACTGTCTATTTAATGATGCTCGTGTTATTGTGGTGAGAGATGACTTGAAGATCAGAAAACTCGCGTTCGTCAGGGAAAGTTTTAAAAACTGCACGCTTAATTTGAGAACTGTTGTAAAGCTTGAGTGGGAAAGACATACTTTATTTATCTACTGAAAATAACGTGAAAGATAAATTTCTTAAATCAATATGTAGGCATGCTTTCTATTCTAATAAGGGAATAGCCTTTAAAAATTGTTGGGTGAGGTTAAGTTTGCCAATGAGAGAAACTGTTTCAAAGGATATTTTAAATTCATTTTTCATGTCTCTTCCATTCTATTCGTATATAATATCTGGTAATGCAATTTTATCAAACAGACCAACCCCTGAAATTGTTAGATTTTTAATAAATAATGTGACCGAAGAACTACTAAAGAAGATACTTTCCTATCAATATCTCCAGGGGAAACATCTTTCAATTATTAAACATCTTTTATTTTGGCCAAATCAAGATATATTTATGGAAATGCTAAATCTTGTTTGGGAGAAAATAACCAATGTTCATTTTTATGAGTTGCTTCACTCCTTAGTTGATATGATTGAAGATGATGAAATTTCTAATACTTATAATTATAGATTCATTTTAAAAGAGGT
>JABUQX010075014.1:12500-22500 GCA_015478945.1 Trachelipus rathkii | reverse complement strand
TTGTATATATTTAATGTTATTCTTATTATTAATAATTTAAGGAAATTTTCAATGTCAGCTGTTAATAAGTAAAGATTTGTAACCTTCGGTTAAACCTATTTATTATATTACAAATATACATAAATATATTTATATTATAATATATAATATATTAATATATATATATAATATATATATTTATTATTAATAATAATATATTATTATTATAATCCTTTTTCTGACTATACACATGGCGTCTCTTTTTCTATTTAATTTTTATTTTTATTTCATATATTGCCATATTTAAATGATCCTAACGCCAGTATCAAAGCACTGTGGAAGAGTATTCAAAACTGTTATTAAATATTAAAAAATATATAATATTTAATATAATTTCGTACTTTCCTCAGCATCGTTACGTTTTACAGTTATCGGAGATAAAAATTTGAGGCGTTAAAATTTAGTTGAATGTGAGAAATTCTACTTTAAAATAATAAACAAAATAAATAAAAAATAAAAAAAATAAAAAAAAAAAAAAAAAAAACTTATTAAAATACACAGGACAAAAAAACGTTAGGAGCAACAATTGATTTATTTTATTATTTATTTTTATTATATTATTATTATTATTATTATTATTATTTATTATTATATTTAATATTATTAATATGTGTTATTTTTAATTATTTATTAATTTTTTATATATTGTTATAATTTATATCTTTATTATATATTTTAATTTATTCTATCTTTAATTATTATTATTATTATCATATTATATTTTGATTATTATTATTAATTTATTAATATATTATTTTATTATTTAATTATTATGTATTATTATTATTAATTATATTTTAATTATTATTATTATTATTATTATTAATTTTATTATTATATATATATTTATGATTTAAATTATTTTATTACATTATATATTAATTATATTAATTATTTATTTATAATTACTTAATTTATCATTATTATTGATAGGTATAATTTTGTTATTAATTATTTATTCTAATTATTATTATTTTATTATATTATTATATTATTTAATTATTTTTAATATTAATTTGATTTATTATTTTAATTATTATTATTATTATTATTATTATATTATTTATTATATTATTATTATGTTATTATATATTATTATTATTTTATTATTATTATTTATTATTAATATATTAGTATTAACAAATACCTAAGGTCATATTATATATATATAATATATTATGTTTATATATTTAATTATATATTAATATTTATATTTATATATATATATATATTATATATATATATAAATATGTATAATTAATATATATATATATATATATATATTATACTATATTATATATTTTATATATTAGCTAGTGATATGTGAGTAAAAATGCGTGGGTATATCGTATATTGTTTAATATATTTTATGTAGGGGTATGTATAATATATTAGGTTAGGTTTATCGTATGATATACCTGAGATTCAATGGGTTATTATAGGGGATAGTATTAATATTATATATGGAATATATTTTGGGGTTATATAATTTAATTATATTATGGGTAGTAGTAGTGATAGTGGTAATATAAGGGGTGAGTGTAGTTATATATGGGTAAGTGATGTTATGGGAGGGTGAGTTTACTGTAGATGCCGTAGTATAGTAGTGTGAGGTATGGTGGTACCGTTAGCCGTATATATTAGATATAATATAAATTTGTTGTCAATTGGACCTGTACTGACATAGGTAGTGACTACTAGGGTGGGCTCAGGTCTAGCACGGAATGGTGTACTAACGATATTCGTAGCGATGATGGCATGAATCTAATTAGTTAGGTGCTCAGAGGTCTATATCATCTGGTGGTGTAATAGATAGTGGCCTTCTCGCGTGCCTCTGCGTATAGCTCAGACTCAGGAAGCGTCGGTGATACGTATGAGGTTACTTAGATCGTAGGTACTCTCTCATATGGGCGTTTAGTGTATATTCGTGGCGGATCGCACGGTGTATACTGAGTAGTACCTCTCTCCTCTCTCTATGGTGTTATTACGTAGTGGGGTTATAGGTATGCGGGGTGATAGGGTAGGCGTGGGGTGGTGTAGGTGATGGGGGTATCTCTTAATTATAGCGGAGGGTGAGGGTAGAGTATGTGGTTTGTGTATTCTTCATTGGTATGTATGGGTGAGTATTAAAGTAGGATAGAGTAGGGTACGTTGGAATATAATCAGGAGGGTAGGTATATTATAGGAAGAGGGTAGTATATAGTTGGTATAATAAGTGAGTGAGATATAATAGTAGTATTAGTGATAATATAAGATATATTATAAAGGTGAGGTATATATATTATATATTATATTGTGATTATGGTTAGATAGTAAGTAGTGAGTTATGTATTATCATATATTATAGTATTTAATATATATAACAGAGGTGAGTATGTATTATAATAGTGATATAGTATAGATGGTATATATATATTTATATTATTAAATTGTAACTCTAATAATCTTTAGGCTGCGGTTACATTAGGTTTGCGGATAAGTTAATTTAGGTTTATATTGAATAAGTTTTAGGTTTAAGTAATACTGTGCCTAATATTATGTGTGTGTGGTCTCTCGCAATATTAGCAGTAGGGAATGTATAAGAGTACGGTCTCATATTTATGGAATGTATGTGTAAAGCGCAGTGCAACATTGCTACGTAGTAGGGTTGGTGCAATTATGTAGCGGTTCTCTTTATGGGTAGAGTGGGTATAGTAGTAGTATATAGAGTAGTAGTTAGACTGTATATGTTTTTTTATATAAATATACTCGTTGTAGTATACTTAGTGGATCGATTTACCTCATAATTGCAGCGCTTCTAATTGATCTAATATATATATGTGGTAATTAGTGATAAATTAGATATTTTGTGATAGTTTTGTGAAGTTAATAATAATAACTGGATACTAGTCTCTCTAATTGTATATCAAATACTTTGTCATTTTTTCAACTGGCTGGAAGGCTTATATATTTGTGTTACTTTACCTGTGTAATATTTTGTGTAGTAATATATCTTGGCTCTCAGTTCGATTTTTCACAAAACTGTGTTAATATATAGAAGTAAAACATTTTGTAATTTATTTATTATATTGTTTTTTATGGTAGTGATAATAATAACTGATATACTCTCACTCTAACTACATCAACTGTTTTGTCCTTTATTTTCGTTAAGATTATTCTAATAATCAATTCTCGCTCGCTACCGATGCAGAATGATGATGATATTTTTTTACTTTATAAATTAAGTTATATTTAGAGGAATAGTATGTTGTTGTGTCTCCTTGGTTACATAATTTGTATATGAATCTTAAACTTAATGTTAACTATTCAATACATGAACTCCTTCACCTGAAATTAATAATAATAATAAAACATATTTAATTATCTCAGAGATCGTTATGATATGGTGATAGTATAGACTCAAAAAATGGTTGTTATTTTTCTATTTGAGAAATCGATAGTATTCAATTATTTGTACAGAAATATCCAATTATTGCTATTCTTTCTAAATGTTTATAGTTATATTATATTGTAGTAATATATATCTTAATATATGATTAAGTTAATAATTTACATATCATTTTATATTTAATATTTATGATTGTATGTGTGAAAGGTCCTCATTGTAAAGTACTTATGATTTTATCTAAACATCGTTACTATAATTTACAAACTATAAGAATTTTATTTATCCTTTTAATAATCTACGGACTTTATATATATATATATATATATATATATTATATTATAATTATATAATATATATACTTATATATATATATATATTATATTTATATATATATGGGATCCATTATGTTGTAGAATCTATCAAATCCCCAATATCTAGTGTATGATATTCGAACAAGACTTGAAGTGTTTCGAGAATGCCTTTTTTTTTGGGAGTGATCGGTCTAGTGGTAGAGCCTCCTGTACATTTATCTGAACGGCTACGCTGTGCGATGGTGTGAGTGTTAATTACTCTTCTCTATCTCCGTTTTTCTCGGCCATTTTACTTCACTTAAATCTATATATGAATAATATATATGTATTATAATTTATATATATATAGTTTATAGTGATTTAGACATATATATATATGAATATATATAAGTAGTATATATGAGTATATTATATATATATATATATATATATAATTATAGTACTATATATATATATTATATATATATATAATATATATATATATTATATATATATATATATATGTTATATATATAATAAATTATATATTATATTATGATATTATATTATATATATATATATAATAATAATATAGTATAATATAATTTATATATACTATTATTACTACTATATATTATATATATAAATGAATATTTATATATATATATTTTTTACCTTTATAAATTCATAGTATTTTTTTTTTTTTTTACTCTATGGTATATTCCCCGATATTGTCAAGATGGTGAGTAAATTGGAAGAAATGTGCGCTGTTAAGGTTCGTGGCAAGTTTTGCTGCCAATCCCAAATAATAAGAGAAATATTCAAATCGAACAAATTTATTGCCAAGACTAGATCCTAAAGAAGTCAAGAAGTAGTTTGTAAAATTAATGGAAATTTTTAGAAGCCAAAGATTTTCAGATGAGATAGAGAAGTTTACAGACCCAATAAGACGCTTATTATGCCAAAGCATTGAGTACATTTTATGGCTATTGAAATTGTGATTGGAAGATATATCATTTTGAGCGGTTTGGTTTGTCACATTCTTACTGCCTTAACACTCTTAAAAGTTCATATTTTACTCATAAAGGAACATTAGATAAGTGCCTAATAGCCAGAGATATGATTCGAGATAAAAGTTTAGATATTCTCTTGCGTATTACCATTGCTATTGATTACTGTCTAATGGATGATGTTCGCGTACTGTGGCATGAGATGACTGAAGATGAGAAAAAATGCATCCGTCAAGGAAAGTTTATTAAAAACTCCCTTTTTAGTGATCATTACTTGGTAAAGATTTTATGGGAAAGAGTTCTTCATTTCTCTACTGAAAATGACGTGAAAGATATATATCTTATACCAGTGCTTTATGATGCTTTCGTTTCTGATAAGGAAGTAGCCTTTAAAAATTGTTGGGCGAGGTTAAGTTTGCCAATGAAAGAAAATGCTTTTAGAAAATATTTTTAGCATTATGTTTATTTTTAGCCTTTTCATTCGTGCAGATATTTCTAGTTTGAATACGATAATTTTAAGAAACTCAGCTCTGGAAATTTTTAGATTTTATTATATAAAGTAAATGAGAACTACTAAAGAAGATAACTCTTCTATGTACGTCATGGAAAACACCTTTTTTAGTTCTTAAACACGCTTTTTAGTTTTGGCCGTACAAGATATATTTATGAAAACCCTAAATCTTGTTTGGGAGAAAATAACCCATATTCATTTATATGAGTTGCTCCATTCTGTAGTTGACATGATTGAAGATGACGAAATTTCTAATACTTTTAATTATAGTGAATTCATTTTAAAAGAGATTTGGTGTCTTGCTCATTCTGACTACAAGAAGTACGTTTTGTTCTATGGAGTCTGAAAAAATACGTCATTGTATTCTACCCACAATCCTATACTTTACAAAGGAAGGGCCTAAATTCTATGCACTATTTTCAAACAGAAAATAATCGCCCACTTAACTTTTTATTATCAAGCTATTTTGGTCTTATACTTTTTACGAATGAAGAGTAACTATTCGTAAAATTAGTTGCATCGGATGCCACACAAAATGTAAGGAGAATGTCAGTACGCAAGCAGATGATATTTGTCAATACGTCCCTAATTAGCGGGAAAATTAGGGAGAGCTGATTTCTTTATGAGTGCTTTGTGGAAAAAATTTGATTAGGAATATAAGCAGGGTTTTTTTTTGCACGAGGGACAAACTACATATCGGATTTATTTCCTTTCATTGGGGCAAATAGATTACTTGAATGTTATTACAAAACTGGGCCACAGATTTATAAAGTTTCAACTGAAACTTAAAAGATTTAAAGTTTTAAACAATTAAATAAAAGGAAATGCAGGAAATTTAACGTTGTCTGCATTAACGAAATGGTTATTTTAAAATTTCCCCCGTGAGGAGGAAATGATAGGAGGATTTCTAGGTTTCAAATTAAAAATTCGGTGTAAAAAAAATACGAGACATGTAATTTGTGATCAATTAAGTTGGTTCTTGAGTATAAATTTCTTAGCCATATTTATTAAAATTCATAACAAATTATTGTTACTCCTCTATATATTCCTTCATTCTCCTTTTTTATGACATTCATTTTTAATACCAGAATTAGCAATGAAAGCAATTAATGTTATTTAAAAATGTTATTTTCAATATATTTTCGGTGATGAGACTCACTAAATGTACTTGTACTAGAAATGTAATATTTTGATTTTAAAATTATATTTTTAATATTTTGGTCCTCCTATCCCTCAAAAAATCAATAATTATTTTTCATTCATTGTATATATATATATATATATATATATATATATATATATATATAATATATATAATATAGATATATTATATATATATTATATATATATTATATATATATGATAATATATATATATATAATATATATATATATATATTATATATATATATATATATATTATATATTTATATGATATATATATATATTTATATTATATATATATATCTATTATATATATATACTATAATATATATATATATAATATTATTATATAATATATATATATATATTATATATATATATATAATTATATATATATAAATATATATATATAGATATTATTATATATAATTAGACATCGATAATTAAGATAAAGTCTTAATATATTGAAAAAATGGATAATTTTTAAAAAAATAATCAGATTGGAATCTCCGATATTTATTGTTTATATATATATATATATATTAGTATATTAGTGATATGTGTTGTTTTGTGTTGTTTTGTGTTGTTTTGTGTGGGTTGTTTTTTATATATATATATATATATATATATTATATATATATATATATGTATATATATACTATATATTATAATATATATATATATATATAGTAATATATATATATATATATATATATAGATATATATGTATATTATATATATGACTCTGATGGTTTTAACCTACCAGGGAATATATATAACGTAACTTTATATATTTCCAATATATATAATATATATTGTTGTTAAAGCAATGATCGCTGGTAGTAAATACTATCAGTAAGGAAGGGCCTTTTCATAAGATAAGAAGGAATCAGTTAAGAAAAATAATTACATTTACAAGTTAAATAAATATATATATTAAGTCCTTTCATTCTTAGTTGAACACTTATGAAAAGACAGTTAATATCATAACTAACAATGAAAAATCAGCATAAAAATTAGTTTGTAATATAGAAGTGGAAAGTGTCGAATGACTTGTAGATTTGTCGAATGCGCAGAATATTCTTTTGTATTGTATGTTCTTTTTTGCTGTGTGTGTGTCGAGTGTGTTGTGAAAGATGGGTAGAATTTGGGTAGGCCGCGGGCTTACAATTAACTTTACAACATCCGCGGATTAGGAGAAATCTAACTTTGCCTCTGTGGAATATCCACCTCACTAACTCTAACCCTAACCTTTTGGCTCTTTTCTGAGACTCAGATGGCTAAGAATTCAGGCCGTCTAACTCGTTAATGTTTCCAACTATAAACTTATTTATAATTTCCGCCTAAAGGGTGGAGTGTGTGCCTATTTAAACATTAAAATCCTGTAACACGTCTCGTGAATCCCCAATTTGATAGCTTCATTTTTCTTACAACAGAAATCAATTTTTCCTTCTACTACAATAATCTTGTGCTTCTGCTACTGTTCTCCTAACAGAACAGATTTTCACTCCTTTTTTGAATATCTTACTACTTCTCACGAGACTGTTATATCTTCTCATCCAAATACTGAGGTCCTCTATTTAGGGGATTTCAATGTACACAACACTGAATGGTTGGGGTCCTCTCATACTGATTTAGGTGGGGAGGAGGCCGAATCATTCAGCATTCTCAACGATCTGGAGCAACTAATCAAAGAACCTACACACATTCCGGATCGTCCCAACCAATTCTTGAACACACTTGACCTATGTTTCACCACTAGTCCTTCTCTCTATAAATACACCATTTTCGCTCCTATTGGTAAATCTGACCACAACCTTATATCTCTTAATTTCAATACTTTCTCTCCAACAGCTCCATCCTGCCCTATGCGTTTTTTCTGGCACTTTGATCGGGCTGATTGGGGGGCTTTGCGTCGCTTCTACGCTAACTATAATTGGAATGACTGCTTTGACTCTGATGACGCTTCGGCTTCCGCCACTAAGGTGGGAGCTGTAATCGTTGACGGGATGAGCAGGTTCATTCTTCTTCGACTAAATCTTTCTCTCCTCATAATCCATGGTTCGATCGTGCTTGTTCTCTGGCCATTCAGGCTAGAGACAGCGCGTATCGGGAGTGGAAAAATTTTCGTTCTCCTATCACTCTCGCTAATTTCCACTCAGCTAGAAATCGTTGCAGGGATACTCTTCGACGAGCAAAGCGGGCTTTCATCAAACGAAAGTGCGCTAACCTCCTTGGATCTCCTACTGACAAATCTTTCTGGCCTCTTGCCAAAAACATCTCTAACAACTTCTGTAAATCATCCTTTCCTCCTCTTATTCGATCTGATGGCTCTGTTTCTAACTCTCCAACTGAAAAGGCCAATCTCTTCGGCCTCCTATTTTCCTCTAACTCACCTGGACGATCCTGGCATTCCTCCTCCTCCCTCCTCCTTCCGTTCTCCTCTCAGGTGTGCCTATTCTTTGCCTGTGATTCATTTGTCGGTGCATGGGCTCCTGAGATCTATGAACGTTAAGAAGGCGGGTGGCCCGGATGGCATTCCTCCCCGAGTTTTTGAGGGAAATGTGCTTACGTGTGAACCTCCTCGTTCAACTATATTTCTAGTCTCAATACAGCACTTCCTAAGTGTTGGAAGCACCCGCACATGTCCAACCTTTCCCGAAAAAAGGGCCGCTCTTGATCCTTTCCTAACTATCGCCCTATAGCTCTCAGTTGTATACTATCTAAGATCTTTGAAACACTTTTTAACTCTCACTTCTTAGACCATGCTGGAATCTCATTCTCTTCTCCGATCACCAGTACGGCTTTTGGCGCTCAAGGTCTACTGGCGTATATACTTTCCCCTATTTAACCGATTTATGGTTTTCGCTCTTAGGAACTACGGGAAGACTTTGCGTGTGGCGCTCGACAAATGCCCAAACATTTGCCGGTGTATGGCACGCGTCACCTGCTCTCTCAAAGCTCCCCTCCTTTGGGTTTCCTCCTTCTTCCTTTGCTTACTTATCTCTAGCTTTCTTTCAAGTCGCTTCAATATCGGCTGTGGTTGATGGAGGGCTTCTTCCTCTTTTTCTGTCAATAGGGGTGTTCCTCAAGGTTCTGTCTTATCTCTACTGTTATTCTTACTTTTCATTAATGATCTTCTCACCTGCACATCTAACTCTATCCACTCATATGCCGATGACTCGACCCTTTACTCTTCAACTCATTTCAATTCTGCTCCTTCTTTACTTCTAGAATTGCCTCTCGTCTTAATCTTTCCGATTCTATTCTCGCTGATCTGGATAGAATTTCCGATTGGGGTTGTCTCAACCTTGTGAAATTCAATTCTTTAAAAACTCAACTTCTACAAATCTCCTTTCTAAAAACTTCTAACTTTCCTATATCTTTCGCGGTTCTCTCGTCTCTCCTGTTGACAATGTAAACATCCTTTGGCCTTAACATAAACAAAAAAATGTTCTTTGAAACCTCCAATACAAAACGGTTGACTAGGGCGGCTTCAAGAAACTGGGAGTTTTTCTGTTTAGACTGGCGAGACTTTTTTCCTTTTCTCAGTTACTCCACCGGCTATACAAGGGTCTCCCCCCCCCTTGTATGGAGTT
>JABUQX010075014.1:0-2500 GCA_015478945.1 Trachelipus rathkii | reverse complement strand
TGTCATAATTATTTTCTTTATTAATTTTGTGTGTCATGTATTTGTGTATGTGCCATACCCAAATATATGTCACATGTATTACAAGTATTTATTGTTTTTCAGAAGTCATAGTTTTTCTATTCTTTATTTAATTAATCATAGTTTTAAGTCAGTTTAGGCAGGGACATTATATGTCAGTCAATGGATGTTCGTTCATGTTGTCTTAGAAGTTAAGTCTTAGAAGTTATATTGTTGAATGTATAAGGTATGTTTTATATATATAAAAACTTAACGCCCACATTTTATATTTCATAATATTATATGGTATTATAATGTATAATAATCTTATTGCAGACAGAACTTCCATGTTTTCTGTTCTGTTCTCTGCCTACTTGACAAATTAAAGTCTAGACTAGTCTTGTATAACGTCGTTGAAATCGTCCCACAATTGGGGTATGTTTTCTATTAGTTATTAATGTTTCAATTTTTGTATATTTAAATTCATTTTGCGAGAGAATCTTATTAAATGCTAAACTGTTTATTAAACAGACAACGGGAGCTGGGGCTCCTTAATACTCGAAGATCTTTTCAAACTAATCTGGGGAGCAGAAACTTAACTCCTCATTTAAACCGGGGCTGGTTGCCCATAGATCATATTCATTTGAACGGGAGCTGGGGCTCCTTAATTCACGACTTGAACCAATCAAACTTATGAAATTTAAGTATTCAATTTTATTATTATATAGTCCTGCATGCCGAAGTGGAATCCGGTAGGGTTAGATAACACATAGTTTTATGAATTTAATCCACTAGTCACTTGTGTCATGTTGATTTCTGAACCTAATTATTGTACATAAAATTTAGTCTTAAGATATATTTGTTTTTTTTTAGGACATTCAGAAACCATCGTCAACCTGTATATGCTTGATCTCGGTTGTGAATGTCCCTTGTATATTGTACTATCATATATAATCAGTCATTGTATTCATAGTAGTATTTTAGAATAATAGGTCCATACTGTATTAATATACTGTTTGGTTACTCGTTAATATTTAATCTTTAATGATATATTGTTTAATTAATCTTTAAAACTATCAAATCATTTGTAATAAACTTTATAACTTGTATTTATTAGATTCAGTTTAATCCACCATTTCTTAAAACTACTTATTCTCTCTTTCATCCTTCTATCTGTCTTTGTTATATATTAGAAGTGTTACTCTAAACAGCTGCCGTGCGCTTTAAAGTGTGGTCCCTGTTGACATTTAGACTCTGGGAGAGTAAACTCTAAGCTCCTATCTGGGCAAAGATAATTAAAGGAGCACAATCGTTGCTCGTGATTTGTGAGGCTAGGAGTTGGGGATCACTTATGCAGAGGGCGACCACATTGCGGGTCAATTCATTCTCCCACCCTTGTTTTTATTTCATCATCAATTGCCCTGTAATGGGTTGCTTTAAATTAAATTCACAAGCGTGAGTGAATCACCTCTCTCCGCTACATACCCTTATATTATATATATATATATATATATATATATATATATATATATATATATATATATATATATATATATATATATTTATATATATATTGATATTATATATATATATATATTATATAATTAATATAGGTAAAATACAAAAATATAAATTATATATATATATATATTTATATATTATAGAGAATATATATTATATATATATATATAATATATATATATCATATTTAGTACATGCCGATAATAAGAAAGTTAATTAATATATTGAAAATGGATATTTTTAAAAATATCAGATTGAACTCGATATTATTGTTTATATATATATATATATATATATATATATATATATATATAATATATATATTATATATATTAAATATATATAATATATATATATATATATATATTAATATATATATTAATATAATTATATTATCATATATATATATATATATATATATGTTGTTAAAGCAATGATCGCTGGAGTAAATACCTATCAGTAGGAGGGCCTTATTCATAAGATAAGAAGGAATCAGTTGAGAAAAATAATAGCATTTACAAGTTAAATAAATATATATTTTTGAGCTTTCGTTCCTAAGCTGGAACATCCTTCAGAAGAAGTATATTATAAACTAACATATGAAAAAATTAAAAAAAAAATTAGTTTTGTAATATTTTAAAGTTTGGATAATTTAATTTTTTTAAAAAATTGTGTGGTGTTCAGAATATTTTTTTGTATTGTATTGTTCTTATTTGCTTGTGTGTGTGTCGAGTGTGTGTGAAAGATGGGAGATTTGGGTAGGCGCGGGCTTTACATTAACTTTACCAACATCCGCGGATTAAAATCTAACTTTGCCTCTGTGGAATATCACCTCACTAACTCTAACCCTAACCTTTTGCTCTTGTCTGAGACTCAGATGGCTAAGAATTCAGGCTCTAACTCGTTTAATGTTTCCAACTATAACTTATTTTCATAATTTCCGCCTAAAGGGTGGAGTGTGTGCTATTTAAACATTAACACT
>JABUQX010075013.1:0-12360 GCA_015478945.1 Trachelipus rathkii | reverse complement strand
AGAGAGTATAACGAAGCTATCAATTGTGGGAAAGCAAAATCGCATTTGACTAGTGAAGAAAAGTTGAAAAAGAGTGGTGACGTTTTTCTAACTTGCGACTTTCACCACTTTCATGTAAGAAATTCCAGCTGCTTTAAGTCTCAACGGTCAAAAGCTCCGACATTAGACACTGGTGAGACCCAAGATCTCTCATCAGGTCATTGACGCGTCTTCTTGTTGGGGAAATAAGGGTTTCCCTGCTCTCAGCTACCTTGTATTCGCAGGATCAACGAACTTCTAGTGCTTTCTGATTTGCTGCTTTTTCTTCCTGAAGATGGCTGTCTTTACTTTTGGAGTAAATGGTAAAGGGGAGCTCAAGGATGTATGGCACTTAGGGCAAAAGGATGATGGAGAAGACCTGATATATGATAGAAGGTACATTTCTGACAGGCTGCGAAGCTTGGACGCCGTCCACGCAAACAGAGAAAGGCAATTAATCTGGAGTGCGTCAGTTGGTCTCTCCCAAATTCGTGATTGCGAATTTCATGGCTCTATTTTCCCCACTGTACGCAACCTGCGAAGAAAAAAAAAATTTTTTTTTTTTTTAAAGAAATTTATATATATATTTTACTGCTTTGTTATTAAAAAATTATATTAAATAATTTAAACTTTCACACACGAAGAAAATATACCAAAATTTCAGAACAAGCAACACTATATATATATAATATATATATATATAGTATATATATGATATATATATTATATATATATTATATATATATATATATATATATATATATATATTAGTTATATATCTAATTATTATAATATATATTATAATATTATATATATATATATATATATATTATATATATATATATATATATAATATATTTTATATATATATATATATATTATTTATATATATATATATATATTATATATATATAATATTAAATTTATATATATATATTATATATAGGGTGATTCAAATTTATCTGCGGCAAACTCGGAGGGCTGATAGAGCAAACGATAAGGAAAATTTATTGTTAAATAAGCTATGTTGGTATGACGCTTCGTTTCAAAGTTAAGGACGATTGAAGGTACACTAGTTTATGTGTGTGACGCGTGCGTGGGTTACCGACGATTTAAGTTACTCAATTTTAATGTGTTGTGCGTGCGTAGATGTGTGTAGCGCTTAACGTGCGCTGTTCGGAAACACGTGGGCAATACTTTTCCTTGCCCAATTTCATGTTGGTTAGTGTGGCATGAGTTACGAATGGGATACTAAGCTCTTCCGAGTTACGGGCGAATGATAATGTGTTACGGTGCGGCGCACGGAAATGGACGAAGAGCGCACTTCATGTACACGGTTTCAACACAGAATGTATGCCAAACACAGCAATGTTTGCTCGCCTTCATCAAGGCGCCTTTGAGATAATGGGAACCTTTGCGTCCCGGTGCATTGGTGGAGATCGCGTAATAGAGGATCCTGCGTTTGAGGAGGTGCCTTGAGAGAGTCGCAACGACGCGCGTCGACTAGGATACGGGCCATTGGCCCATGCCATGGGTTAAATGAGTCGTCTGTGGTTTTTGGGTCTTTGCAAGAGTTCAGAGCCTCCATATGATACGGACCTACAGAAGTACAGAGGATGCGGGCCAACGTACTTCGCACCCGTGTGCGATTGCCGGTGGTTCTTTGCAACGGGATGCGATAATCCTGCTTTCTTGGCAGCATGTCTTGTTTCCGATGAGGCGTGGCTTCACACGTGATGGTTTTCAAGAGAAACAGCCACATATGGGACGAGGACAATCGGCACGCAATGTTCATCAGAGTTTACAGGCGAAATTTACCGTAAACATTTGGGGTGGAATTCTTGGGGATTATCTGCTGAGACCTGTCATCATTCCGCACCGTTTGGATGGACCTGCGTACCTTGCAACTCTCCAGAACAGCTTCTGAAGCTCAATGGCGACATGCCCCTTGCGACCGCAGAGACATGTGGTTTCCATACATGATGGGCTCCAGCGCACTTCAGCCACAAAGTACGGGCGCATCTGAACAGAGTCTCTCACTGACAATGAATATGGAGAGGGGGACTGTGCGGGTGGCTGCAAAGGTCGCCGAACTTACGCCCCTAGATTATTTTCTTTGGGGGCTTGTGAAGAGTGTTGTGTACATTAACCAGTCAACACAAGAGAGGAACTGATCCAGCGAATATTCACTGCGTTGGATCAATCAGACACAGTGAGAGCATGTTCGGTAGAGTCCGGCAGGCAATGGCACGGCGATGTCGAAATGTAATCAGGTAGCAGAGGGCAGACACTTGTGAAGCACTCCTGTAAGGTTTTCCCAAATAAATGATTTCATACAAGCTACATTGTTTGCTTACAACCTCGCGTCAAACACATTACGTTTTTTAAACCCAAATAATCTTATTGTTACTTTCGAACCCTGGAGTACCAGTATGTACGCACGCCACATATTAATTAGAATACCGGCAAATCGCTGGTTACTAAGTAAGGACGCGGTCAAACTCATACGTGGTTTATCTTTCTCATCGTAACTTTGAACGAAGCGTCATAAACCTAGGCTTATTTAACATAAATGTTGCTCTATAGTTGCTCATCAGCTCCGAGTTTTTATGCAGAGGTTTTTGAAATGCCTGTATATATTGCTTGTCATTGGTCTAAGGCAAGCCAAAGTATGCTTTAGAAGCGCTCGCACATTTAAGCAAATGCATCACAGCGTAATTTTCGCTCGTGTCTTCATAAATTCACCGCAGAAAAACAAAATGCGTCTGCTGATATTTGGCAACGCTCGCTTGATGTTAATGTGATGAAATACAGCTATTAAAGAAAGTGTGTTCTCGCCACTTGAAGGCAGTAACTAGAAGACTGATGAATTTTCTAATCATTAACTACTTGATACTTGAGTCTTACGTTGTCTGTATTTTGATTTCGTCATCTCAGTTGCAGAGGCGTTTAGAGACATAAAAATATGTCGTGTATTTTTAAAATATTATTTTCTCTGAATGCAATGATCCAGTGTTGAAAGGCGATGTCGATAAGGTAACAAAGCAAACTTTGAAGGGAGTAATTATTGCTTTTTTCTTTGCTTTCCTCAAAAGACGGCGCAGCTTTAGGAAATAATGCTTTTACCAAAAGCAAGACAAAAATGTTTTTTTCTTTTTTTTTTTTTCCTATTGCTTTTTTTTGCTACGTAGTGGGTAGACTATTAGACTTAATTAAGTTTATGATAATTATAACTAAAAATTAATTCTTTATTATATTCGATAAAAATGATAAGCTGTTTTGATACTAAATTTTCTGATTTATTATTTTGGTCAAAATCTAATTATTATCACTAACATTAATTGTAACACAAAATGTAAAAAAAAAAATCTTTTGTTATTAACAACCATAGTTTTCAATTTGATAATGACTAATTTTAAGTTTTATTATATATTATATATATATAGTATAGTATATATATATATATATATATATATATATATATTTATATATATATATATATTATATATATATATATATTATATATATAATATTATAATTTTAATAGTATATATATTATTTATATGGCAAAAAAACTTCCTTCGGAGTAATCGATATCCTTTTTAAATTAGTATTTATTATGTTGTAAAGAGTAAAGTCAGTCTTCTAACGCATACTCTCACTTTTCCTCGTTTTCCGTTATTTTTTTCAAATCTAAATAAAGACGATTTAGTCGTATTGAATCCACCGACGAAGAAGGTTCGTTCTTGAGTGACAAAGAGGCGGTGCTTTTTTCTGACATTAATTCCATATGTATTTATTGTCTCAATTGATATATCCAATATATGATATTGATTTTAAAAAAATAATTTTTTAATTTTTATTCAATTACATACAAAAATATGGTGTTCAGTGCAATTCAAACGTTTAATAAATGTTCAAATAATTTAAATTAATATTAACTTTGATTAATGATGTAAGCAATTGCAAGAGTGTTGATTATATCTTGTGCCTCAATTGGCACACTTATAGGAACGCTGAATTCGAATCCCGTTGGAGGAAGGGTGACCAAAGGGCGGGTGGGAAGTTGCCAAACCGAATCCCAACTCTCGTGTAAAAAGGGCACCTATATAAAGTCCTTTGCATCAATTAGTTTTCGCGACCTCTTGGATGACACGTTAGAAATCGTTGAGAAGCCTCCAGAGAAATTATTGAAGAGTTACCAAAGCAGAGCTCCTAAAAAGAAATTGACTCCTAATACGTGGGCGACCTACGTTAAACCCGCAAGTACCACGGATCTAGATGCCAATGCATGTGATGATTTTAATTACACTCCGTCGTCGTGTTGCTCGGAGAAAGGGTGGAAATCGAATTCATCTTTAGCGGAATCGAAACCGCCTGTCGATTCCCAAACTGTGAGTCCTAAAGAACAGCTAAATTCTGTTATAAAGTCTGAAATCAATTCACTCTATTCTACTCAAGATTTCCCAGAAAGTTTTAAAGTTGGCGATCTACCTTCACTGTCAGAAGTTAATGCACGTGTGGAAAAATGGTTGGCAGCAGGCATGGTCTATTATGCTAATATGCACTATCTTTCACAGTGTACTTCTATACACGGGGTTCCTCTGGTGAGCCATCTTATATATATATATATATATATATATATATATAATAACATGCGTATGATAGTTAAACCAGGGGCAACTGCTGCTTATATATATATATAACCTTCCTTGTTATGTTCTGCTAACTATATATATATATTATATATATATATATATATATATATATAGAACCATAAGTACATAAAAAAAAAGTTCTATATATTAGTTGTTAAACACGTGGGACTTTGTGCTCGTGCAGCTCTTACGGCAACTCTGAGCGGTCTGTGAAATAAATGTAATACAAAAATTAATGACTATTATAATTGGCGGTTAATTACTACACTGCAGTGAGAGGTATTTATAGACTCGAGTTGCGGTTATTTTTCTGCAAGAAATTCGTATTTTTCCTTTTATTTGCATAGTGAAAAATAATGAAGGTAATTTGATTAAATTAATACTCTTATTAGATAGAGTATGTAAAATTATTTTGTAATAATTTACCTCTCTATTTGTGGAAGGCGTTGTAAGAAATTTATTGTAAAAAAATATTTCAATGTATGATAATTATTAATCTTCTCTTTAGATAAGGCAACAAAATTTGTAGCAAATCTTCATTTTTTATCATTTTTTAACATGCTTTGAAAATTGTGTAGAGGGATCGGTTTCAAATTAAAAAATATATAGTTCAATATTTTTTGGGGTATATATATATATATATATATATATATATATATATATATATATATATATATATATATATATATATATATATATATATATATATATATATATGCTTTGCTAACATTATATATATATATATATTATATATATGTATATATATATATATTGGCAAGTATACGCTGAATCTATAGAACAAGAACTACACAATCTTTCCAAACAGCTGACTTTCCGTCTCTCGACAAAGCAGCAATCCGATATTACAATAAAACTATTAAAGCATTAAAATATATATTACAATAAAACTATTAATGCATTAAAATATATATTACTTACCCCAAGACTACCTCAAATATATATATATATATATATATATATACATATATATACTATATATATATATATATATATATATATATATATATATATATATATATATTACATACCCTAAGACTACCGCAAATATTTTAATTTCAAATTTTTCACCTGAACTAGACACCCTAATAAAGGAAAGAAACTGCCTCAGACAAAACACAACCAAATCAAGACCAAATAAGTCTAACCATACACTTCAACAATAAAATAAATAACTTAATCAACTCAAATAAGAGTCAAAATTGGCAACATTACACCGGAACACTAAGCCATGAAACTAATACAACAAAAATATTTTGAACAAAAAAAAATCATACATTACAAACACAATCCTCATAAACACACGAAGCCATATGTAAACAAAATAATAAAATCACCAGCCCAAAAAATCTATGCAACATCATTATGTTGCACTACTCCAAAATCATCCAATGACCTACAATCTGCACAAATAGTTTAACAATTAGACTGAAGAACAACCTAGTAGAGCCCTCCCCTTCCCATTCACCACTCCCTTAGAATTGCTTAACACTGTCAAAAACCTTAAAAACTCACAAGCAGAGGGTTCAAACAAAATATCCAATATTCGTCTCAAACACTTAAACACTTAGAACTAATGCCATAGAAACCCTAACCCAAATATTCAACACAGCCTGTCACACTAATACTATCTCACCTTTCTGGAAACACACACTATAATTCCCATATTAAAGCCTAACAAACAACTTAATAACCCAACTTCATATAAACCTATATCATTGCTCTCTACAATATCTAAAGTGTTGGAGAAATTAATCCTGAATAGAATCTCCCAGGGCTGCGGAGTCGTAAATAAATTTTTCGACTCCGACTCCTTAAATTCAAATTTGGATTTTCGACTCCGACTCCGACTCCGACTCCATAATCTCGGTTAGAATGATGGAGATCTCTTCTACTCCGACTCCGACTCCACTTAAAAAAAAATTTTCGACTCCGACTCCGACTCCGACTCCAGCAGTCAAATTCAAAATTTCGATTGTGACTCAGCTTAATGCTTCAAAAGTTACAATAAAACAATTTTTTGTTTCAACTATTTTTTTTCGCTTGCTTGAGAATAAAAAATATACCACTTTTCCAATAAAATCTAATCTCAAAATGCTATACGGTAAAAATACCGTAAGACTAGAGGTGTAGCCAGATATCCGCATAATTTTTCTCTACCCGCATCCGCATTTGCATTCGCATGATTTTTTTTGCGGATAGCCGATAGTATTCATTTATGAATTATGAGACTAAATGTTCCTCAACTTTCAGTAACGCAAGATGTTCAGACTCCGTTTGAATAGTAGTTGGTACATGCTTGAGGAGGATGGAGAAATAAATGAAGCTGTCTCCCCTTTTGCTTCGAACAAAACACGAAGGTGAAAGGGTGATGATAATACGATTTAATAGCGTAAATTGTAGTATCTCTCTTAAACCGTTGACAGTTACAAGATAATAATAATCTCAGAAAAAATTCTTGATTTACCAGACGAGATTCCTTCTAGATGCACTGATGAAGATGTTGCTAAATGCTGCTAATTAAAAGTTAAGAAACTTTACAATGTGACAGAACATTAATGCTGAGATTAGAATAATAGATTTCAAAATATGCAAAACGATTACGCATCTGCAATAGTAACTTTTCTGGATTCCTTAGAATTAACAAAACCAACATTTCTTGAAACCACGTGTTTCACAAAGGGGTTTTAAAATTTAAATATTAGTATGCCCTAACTGAGATCTGAAATGCTGCTAAAAGACCAGACAAATACCACTTCAACCCAGCCAATCCATATATAATTGAAATGATTGCGAAACAGCACCAACACTTTACTATCTGTTAGAGAACCAATGCAGTAATCCGACGAACGTATTTTTGGCTTCTAGCAGCCCGATGAAGGGTCTTCGTTCAGAAGGATTGTCATAATATATATAGACACTCTGTCAATTGATCGAACATTATCAAAAGCGAACAACTCTTTTGCGAATTCGGATAAAGATCCAACTCTGGTTTAATGGCGTTCTTATATTAGATAATATAGTATCAATAATATTATCAAATGCGAACGCGGCAGGAATACTTAGCATGCCCTTCTCTCAATAAGACTATCTCTAGCATCAGCGATGCCAGATCTCCTCTGCCGAAGAAAGGAGGAGCAAAAAAGCTCTTCCCTTTAAAGGGCCTCAAGAGAGCTTTAGTTTTTTCAACAAAATAATTTGGAATTAATCATAAAATATAAACTCTTTTAGATAAAATAGAAATATTTAAAATTACGATAATGCACTCATAATATTTGTCTTTATGTTTAAATATTATATATTTTAATTATGCTATTATAATTTATCCTTTTACAATTGTATATTATTTATTTTATCTATTATATATATATTTATGTAAATATATATATAATATTTAAAAAATTATTTATATATATAATAATATGATAACTAATAAGTAATAATAAAAAATATATTATAACAGATCGACATTTTATTAAGTCATTCACAGTTATTTTCTTGATATCCTAATAATATTATATTTACTTATATATTCAATATACTCATTATAAAATAGTATATATACTATCTATATAATAATGTAATATACGTATATATATATATATTATTATATAAAAGTGATACAAACACTCCCCAGGAAGGCTTGTCGCCCTGTCAGTGGTCCAACATTCTTCTTTAACCCTAGAGTCATGTTTTAGAAGCTCATTTCTCGCAATTGTTTCTAGTGTACCTCTGGTGATGCTCTCATTAAGCGTTTCCATATAAAACTAGACATTTCTTTCATTAGGCTTCAAAACTCGTTCTTCACCCAGAGCTCTCCAGAGGATCTTGCTTCTAACAAATCTAACAGATGCAGCAAGATAAACTCAAAGCAAGGACAAGGACAAGGTCCTAGCTCTCGTCGCTCCCAAATAATGCAACAGAAATATTCTGGGACAACTAAAACTCAACGCTCTATAAATTAATTATAAAAAAAATATATAATATTAATATTATATATATAATATATAAATATATATATAAATATATATAAATAATATATTATATAAAACTATATATATATTATAATATATATATATATATATATTATATATATATTATATATAAATATATATATATATATATTATATAGAATTATATTAATAATATTAAAAATATAATATATATTAATATTTAAAATTTAATATATAATATAAAATATAAAATAAATATAATATAATAAATATATATTATATATATATATATAATTAATATATATAATATAATATATAAAAATAATATAAAAAAATATTATATAATATATCCGGCCCCATCCTCAATCTGTCCTAGGAAAGTGATATCTCATAGTCAAAAACGTATCTCATACCGCTACATCTATAGTAAAGACATAAAGATGCAGCGCAGCGCGCAATACATGACAAACTCAAATATATTATTTCAGTTTTCTGTAACAAATGTCTAACCAATTTATAATGGCAAATTATTTTATTTTATTATAAACAGGCCATAAATAATAAACAGTAAACTTCCAGCATAACAAAAAAAAAATATAAAAATATAAAATAAATAATATAATAATAATTTAATATAATATATAAAAAATTAATAATAATTATAGTATAATATAAATTAATAATAATAATATAAATATTGATTCTATTAAAATTTTCGACTCCGATATACTCGACTTCACGACTCCCTCAAACATCAAATTATCACTTTACCGACTCCGACTCCATTATGCGACACAGAATTTTCTGAACTCACGACTCCGAGATCTCCATCCTAGTAGATGAGTAAAATTTGCGACTGGAACGGATCCACACGACTCCGACGTTCTGATACTGCACGTACTACTCAAATCTCACCCATCATATCTCCCCACTTCGTGTATAACCTCTCATAACTCTCAAAACTAATTCCACCATCTACTACTACTAACCAATTTCAAAACACAAGGGCATCCTCACTAGGAGATATTAACAATAAAACCCTATACGGCCCCACCGCCACTTCCTTAAGTAGCATTAACAAACTCTTCCTCCTAAGACAAAACAATTCCTTCACCTCTTGAGATAGATAAAGTAGTGTAGAATACGAGGAGAAGTCTGTTAAATCCAATGAGTATAGAAAATATAGCTGAAACTTCCTAAGCCAACGTTACAGCTAGGTAAATACTCTCTACATCAATCACTCCAATAAACTCTTTATAATGGAATTCACCAAATATATAGATCTGGTATGTCACTCCAAACACCATTCAATCGTTTTTATACATAAACCTCGTTAAGCCTGCAGTGCGCGAATAAAGCCTCCTATTGATAAATACCAGATCCAGTATGATATTAAACACCAACTTCGGGCAGTCACTGGTGCTTAGTATAAATATACAGCCAATGGAAAATTCAACATATAATTACTAAAAACAATCATTTGGAACAATGCTGTCATAAAATAGAATATGACTGTACCCCTCAAAATCTTCAGGGTGTTTGGTCTATATAGGGTGTGAAAAGAAGGATAATAGTAGTAAAGAGTTAAATAGTTAGTATGTAAGTTAGTGTGAGTGAGGTAGAAGTCCGAGCGTAGTTAGCGAAATCCTCTATGTTAGAGGTGAACAACTAGGTAGACTAAGTATCTGAGTAAAAAAGGAAATATGGAGATATGGATGATGCATGAAGTGTGTATAGGAAATTTTGTGAATGGTAGAGATAGTTGGTTGTAATTAAATACTTAGTGGTATTAGTATAACTTAAGTCGTGAGTTAATATGCTAGTGTATGCGCTATGACCGGTGGATATGTTACCTGTTTAATTGTAGGATAGTGAGTGAAAACTTTGAGTTCAGTAGTAAATATAGAGGTATAGAATCTAGATACAATGCGTATCAAGATGGAAAATCTTAGACGTGGTTTAGGTAATGTGAGAATTTGATAATATATAATATATATGTGGACGCATTAGAGTTGGTTATGTGAATAAAGAAGGCCGTAAATGAGAGAATATACGGATAAGTATTACAGTGAGATCAAATCCATAAATATATGATGATAGGCGTTTGGGTTAATATGTATAGTTGGTCAATTGTGCGGATAACGATATCGGTCCCTGGGTAAACTGAGAATAAATAAGTGGATTGAGTCAGTAATCTAATATAAAATATAATTTTGGAGTTAGAGATGCGAGAAGAGTGGGTGGAATGATCGGGGTATGTCCAGGGGATGAACCACACATTGACGAGATAATGAGATATACACACAGAAGGAAGGTCCGTCGTCAGTTCTCGTTGAAAACCCTTTGGAGTAGAATTTCTGTAATGCGACGAGTTAGTTCACTTAAGTGTATAAAGGGACGGGAAAGGGGGGCTTTCTATTCGATTACGTCTATTACTTTTATCATACTATTCTTTTCTAACGATAACGCACCTCACCACTCAATCTGGTAATATAAAGTAGAATAAAGATGAATAATTAAAAAATATATTATATTATATAATTATATATATAATATAATATATATTAATATGATATATATATATATATATTAAAATATATATATTATTAATAAATAAATTAATATATATAAATAAGAAAAAACTATAATTTATCGTAGATATTCGTATATATATCTATTATTATATTATATTCAATAAACTGTAGATTAACTATCTCTCTATATAAAATACTCCTCTAAATATCATATCTGTTAAATAATTTATTATGTAACCTGAATATATATCTAAAAGTCATTGGTAATTGCATAAATATATATAATATATATTAAAAATATTAAAAAACACCTCAATATATATATATATATTACTACTACTACTATATATATATATATTATATAATAATATATATATATATAATTTTCACGGAATAACTACCACCATCCATGCTCTAGAAATTAATATATTTAAGTATTTAAAAACCACAATATGCACAGATAGATGGAAATGAAAAAAAACTTACATTTAAATAAAGAAAAAGTGATAGAGGTGGTGTACTGGTGTAACGAGTTTCGGCACTTCACCCATTTCAGACCGCAAAGTCAATGTTGAATTGATGAAGATATAGATAGCGTAAAGTTTGACAGAACTCCCGCCAGACTCCCTCTCACCTCCCCCCTCCTCCCCCTAGAGTCCCACTATTCGTGTGTTTATTCATGTTATTTTATATACAGTATAGTTAAAATAGTTATTCTGTATCTCTTTTTAAAAATATTGGTTAAATATGTCTTTCCATTCTCACAGTTTTTTCCCTCTATCATAGCTTTATAAGTTTCATTCTCTCTCTCTCTCTCTTCTCTCTCTCTTCTTACTCTCTCTCTTTCTTTCTTACTCTCTCTCTCTCCTCTCTCTCTCATCTATCTCTACTATCTCTCTCTACTACTCTCCCATCTCTCTCATTCTACTCTCTCTCCTCCTCTTCTCTCCTCACTCTCATCTCTCTCTCTCTCTTCTCTCTCTCTTCTCTTCTCTCTCTCTCTGCTTCTCTCTCTCTTTCTCTCTCTCATTCTCTCTCTCTCTCTCCTCACCTCTATCATCTTCCTCTCTCTCTCTCTCTCTCTTACTCTCTCTCTCATAACTAATTAACACATAGTTTAGTATAAGATGGTGATATATACTACATTATCTATACTTTTCAAAAAATATATATTATTAT
>JABUQX010075012.1:0-26897 GCA_015478945.1 Trachelipus rathkii | reverse complement strand
CGAAAATTAGTCATATGGAAGAAATTATTACATAAATTTTTTAGAGATTATTGTAAAAATTACTTATTTTGTAAAATTTAAGAATATGCTCTAATTTTATCAATCAGTTATAAGCTGACGCCTGGGTTCTGCCGAAAGCCTGAGTGAGAAACAATAGATTACCCCTAGAAGTATATTTTAAATTATAGAAACGTAATTTAGGCATACATAGCTTATTGTGTGCAAATTATTAGTATCAGAATTGATATATATCATTATATATATTAAATAATTATATATATATATATATTAATATATATATATAATGATAGAGAGAGAGAGAATGCGAAGTTAGTAAACTTACTGGAGTCGCCGTGATTATATATTTATATAATATATACTATATATTATAGTATATATATTTATATATATATTAGATATATAATATATATATATATATTTATTATATAATATATATATATAAACTGACGCTTAACGTAGTTTGTAATATTCTTATTTAATTGTTGGTTTGTGCCACGTTTCATATGATGGTGAAAGCCAGCATTTAGTTTACTGAGGTGCTATTTTAATGTTTCTAAATGCCTATAAATAATAATAATGAAAAGTATTTGTTATATATAAATTTGTAATCATTATTATATTGAATATAAATGTACTTATAGAAACATTTATAAAGTGTTTTTATTGTAAAAATATTTACGTTAAAGATTGTTTTATTTGCTTCCCTGTTTGAGTGTTGTCTTTGTTTTTTAACTCATTTCTACAAGTTATTGAACCATTTTTAGTTTAAAAACTGTTTTTCATTTTATAAATGGGAAGATTTAGGAAGAAGATCTACAAAAAAATCGACTGTTTGGGAAATAAACAATTTCCATCTTATTTTTCTGAAAGCTTATTCAAATTCTAGCGATAATTAAATTTCATGACTACAACAGTCTTTAGCTAATTTAGTTCCTTATTGTGCTAGTTACTTTTAGCTTGCCTACTTGTTAGGAATGCCGATATATAAAAAAAATATCGATATATTGATATCGATGTTTTATAAAAAAATCAAATTGCCCTCGATACTATGTAAAATATCGTAATATATTACTATATATTATATATATTATATTATTATATTATATATTATTACAAAGAATATAATATATATATTATATATATATATTATATATATATTATTATATATATATATTATGATATTAGTATATTATATTAATAATAGTAATAATATACCAGATTACCAGTTTTAATGGTTGGAGAGCTTCTGGATGTTGTTGGGCGGGATATACGGCATATACACCGCCTTCAGCGTTCCTAGAGCGAGAAGCGATGTTTTTTTTTCCGAGGTGGATTACGCCAATGACACCCTTCGTACGGAGGGGGCATCGCTCGTCTGATGGCTGAGGGGTGTGACCGCAGCACTTGTTCGTTTGATCGGGTGCCACGGACAGGCAATAGGTTTGGGTCTTTTTCCTGACCTCTCTGGACTCTTCTAAGAGCTCTCGCGCTATAGCGCGGTCCTCCCAGGGCCAAACTCATAGGGCTCGCCACCCATGGGGGGACCCTTTCATATAAAATACACTGTATAACTATACGAAGCCCGGGAACTGATGGATTTAAAGATTCCGGAACCCGAACCGATAAATGGACTTACTCATTGCTGTCTGAAGATATCAATATCTTGTGCTGAATCTTCCACTTTAGCAGTAACTCTATTTTCTTGTTCTCAAGAAGTCAGTATTTCTTCATAATTTGATTTTGTTATGATCTTAAGCAAATATTTATAAACAAGGGATTATATGTTTATGGTAGTTTTTAGTTTATTTTTTGGACTGAATATTTCGATTTCCATCAAATCTCCCTTTCGAATGAAGCATATATTTGACAGAGGCACCTCATGGTGGCTGATTTTTTCAGCCAGTTGGGCCGCTTCTTGGTCGAAGCGTGGTGGGTCTGTAACTGACTAAAAAAAAAATTATAAACAAATTTATCCACTAACAATCCTAAAAATACTATGATTAAGATGTGCGATGTTGCCTATTTCGTTTACCCTGAAAACGTATTTTAGCAAGTTACCGTACCTCCAGGCACAGAAGTTACATTGACAGACGTTCCGAAGGCACAAAAATAAAAGAGCATGGAATGCATTTTAATGGATCAAATTTTCTTGGTAGGGAAAGGATGATTTAAATATTTTCAGTCTTTGGCATACTGCCTTGCATAATTAATGAAGCATTTGGGGTATTTTTAGCAGCTTCTTCTTCATGAACATTCTATTGTGGGTGTCCGGGGTTCTCCGCCCTCCCCTAGGGGTATGGAAACGTCCCCCTTTTGTTCCCGTCGGCTCAGCCCCCTACATTGCCTTTACAAATAATATTATATATATAATTTTATTATATATATATATATATATATATAATATATTTAATATAATATTTATATTTATAATGGGTAATATTTGGAGAGAGGTTGGATATCTCAAATACATAAGCTACAGGAGAAAAGGAATACATTTTTGGAATCTTGTAAAATTTTAGTTAGGAAATGTAAGAGAAAAAAACAAAAACAATATGTATTACAGGTAACATACACATTTATTTTAGGGGGGAGCGGGACATGTATTAATTATTATATTATATATATATATATATATATATATATTATATTATATATATATTATATAATATATTATAATTATATATATATTCTATACTATATAGATAATATCTATTATCCCAGTCCCCCTAATAAAAATAGCAATTTTTGTCTTAATAATATTGTTTTTTGTTTTTTCTTAACATATTGCTAGTAAAATTTTAAAAGGATTCCAAAAATGGATTCCTTTTCCCAATGTACGTATTGTAAGATTTAGGTCATGTTTTTTTTAAACAGTTTTTAATAAAATTTTTTACCAGGATTCCAACATGTATTCCTTTTCCCTATAGCTATTGTAGTTTTTCTAGAAATGGTTGTGGCTTTCAGAGACTGCCAAATATATATATATATTATATATATATCTTATTCTATTTATATTATATTATATATATTATATTATTATATATACGTATATATATATAATATATATATAAGAGAGAGAGAGAGATACAAGGAAATAAATGCTGTTTAGGTAGTTGTGGCTTAGTTCTGAATTTTTGGGGGCTGCAGTTAGCAGTTCAGTGTTTAATCAGACTTTTTTTCCGAGGGCATTTACACTTATACCGTGGGGGGGTGGATATTATATATATATAATATTCAATTTATATCTTTATATATTATATATATATTATATAATATATATATATATATATATAGTACTTATACTATTATACTATATAATACTTTTTATATATATATTATATTATATTTATTTATTATATATATATATACTATATATATATTAATATATATATATATATATATATATATAATTATTATTATTTATATTATTATATATATATCACCGTATATATATATCCGGTATATATATATATATTATATAATATATATTATACTATAATATATATTATTATATATTATATTATATATATATATTTATATTTATTATATATAATATATATAATAGATATATTATAGTTTTTGAGAGCAATTTCTGACATATTATATTATATATATATATAGTATATATATATATATATTATTTATATATATATTATTATATATATTAATATAATATATTATATATATATATATATAATTATATATATATATGTGTGTGTGTCTTAATAATTATTCTCATAGTTAAACAGACGAATGGCCCGTCTTGCCTTTTTTGAGAATAAGTTGTTGATTCTCCTTGATCAATTAAATTCTTTGTGGCTCTTTTCACCTATCAATGGGACTTTAACACAGGAATGTGAAAGTTCTTATTCCCATTTACGATTCCTGACTTTGTCATTATCCTATTCATGGTGCTGAAAGATCCTTCCACAATGGCAGTTGAAATAGGTACACACAATATACATTCAGCAATTTTTTTTAAAGATTTCACATCCAATATCAGCTTTTAAAATAAAAGAAGCAACATCTGTACTAGTATCGTTTAACTTATTGCGGGCAGCATGAGTGAAAGATTTAAGATCTGACAAAGTGGCACTCTGTTAATTTTTATTTGCAAAGTTTTCAACATTCATATTTCTTCATTTGAACAAACTGTTTGAAGTTTTTAAAATATGCACATAGGCTGTATTATTTCATACATCTTTATCATTAAATCTTTGTTTCATTTCGTTTACTCTTCTACAAATCCTCTTGCAATTATTAAACATTTTTTTTTGTATCAATTTAAAATTTGTAACAAATAAATAAGAAAATGCTTTGCTTGTAAAGCTTATCGTAATGCAGTTCATTTACTCTTCCTTATCATGAGTTATCATCTTTAGACCCGTTTCGAACTACGACTGATACCACCATAAGCTGTGGAAGATGAGAAGGAGAGTTTCAAGATTTCTTTATAGAGGAACCCTATTAAAGTTGACAGCACTCAGTGGTTAAATCTAAAAAGCCAAACTCAACTATAAAACTTATATTACTCATTCCTAAAAGAATGTCAACAATAAACTTGCTAAATCGGCACCATCCTTGTCACAGTTTTTAACTTCTGCCATTTACTTAAGAAAACATATAAAAGCAGCTTTGCGAACGATTATTTGCTGAAGCAGTTTGTCTGCGCTTACTGGAATCTTCAAGGAGGCGTCTTTAGTGATTTTTGAATTACATAGTAAAATCTTATTCTTTTTAGAAAAAATGAAAGTTGTAGAGTATCTTTAACAACTGTAAGAAGCACTCTTAATTTGGAATATTTTTCTGGGAATTTGGCGAATAATAGAGAAATTATTAGGGAATTTTCCATATAGGGAATTTACATTGTTTTCATTTCCGAAATCATTCCGTGCACCCCCTTTATACTACCACTGAAATTCGCAACACCGTCAAAAGAACATATTTTCTTCGTAAATAGTTTTGGTTTTTTTTAAAGCATCAGTTATAGCCAAAAATATTGACTCGCCCACCTTTTTTTTCTAATTTCAACCTACAAAAACTTTCTCTTACTTCAGTGATAGGGACAGTTACGAACCCACCCTTTTGCGATATGAAGGAATTAGAGATTTTGCTTTCAATTTTAGGAATATAATCATATATGAGTTAAGCTCGAACAAGGTAAATTTCAAGTCCTCATAGGATGTATTATGAGGGGGTCGCCCGAGGGTGGACGTTGATATTGCTGTTTTTACGCTACTGATTGCGGCTTCTGAGAGAGCAGATTCGGCTAATAGCGTATAGGGTTCGAGCCGTGATGACGTCATCTCGGTCGTAGAACGAGTTAGTCAGTGGCGCTGAGCGCGCGCACACAGCACACACACCACATATTTTTTATTAATATTATTATTATTATTTTTATTATTATTATTATTTTTTATTATTTTTATTATGTATTACGAAGATTCGAATTCCCGAAGGGTAAGCGAATTGGTAGAAAAACGATCGTAGGACAATCGTTTTTTTACGCATTCTGGTCAGCTCCGGCTCCAGGTTCCGGTCAAACTGTGGTCCTAATATATATCTATGGGACGTCAGAGTTATCGGTATTGGGTTTAACATTTTTGGAAGGGTGTGTGCATGGTGATGTATTTCATCGATTAGGACGAGATTACGTTACCTTGGTGCCCTGAAGGGGGACCCCCTTAAAAATTAAGAAATGATCGGTAGAAGCTGAACTTGCGAGAAGGTTCGAGTCGGAGACGAAGAGTGGAGTCGGATCAGCGTTCGCGATTCCAGGAGACCCCCTGGAGGGGAGGCTCAGCCTGAAAAAACCAGATAAGGAAGAAATGCTGGAATTGCAGAACAGTAGGAAAAGAAGGAAGAGAATGAGGAAGGTAGTAGGCGGGTCTGAGGCAGGATTCAAGTCGCAGGTACCGGCTCCGGTTGCTGAAGACGGTTGCGTGCTTAGTTAATAATATTCGTATACGTATTCGTATTCGTATTCGTATTGAGGTTATTGGGTCTGTAAGATTCGCAAATAATGGTTTCAGAACATAGAAGATAAAAAAAAATAATAATAAATAAATAATAAAACATTTCTATATTTGTTTATGTTTATAACTACAATTTTACGTTTTTACAATTCCTAAAGCCGTATTCACTAAATCAACACCCACTAGTCATCCCCCTCCATGACATCCGTGATTATTGATCTATTGATATATTGATTAAGGTAATGTTACAATTAACCCTTAAAGCGTAATCAGTAAATCAACCACATCCAACACCTCCAGGTCCAGTTGTGATCTAGGTTGAGTCTATTTGTTCGAGTCATTTTTACTAAATTTCTGTTTTTACATACCTAAAGCAGTAAATCGTAATCAACCACATTAACACCACCTCAACCGAACCTCAAGTCATTGTGATCTATTGATCTATGATTCAGGTCACATATAGAGTATCATTTTCGGATAAACTAACATTAAAACAAATTCTTTATACACTGTTCAGCGAATATATGCTACACCGTAACAAAGTTTTCAAGTCAATAAAGCTAACATAACATCAACTGAACTACGATTATAATGTACACGACAAACAACATACCTTTAAACTGGATAAAACTACACATTAAAAGCCTAACAACAGTAAACCGCCTAACATAGGGTAAAAAAACGTAACCTATTCAACTTTGTCAGCATATTCTAACATAACAATGTTAATTTTATTAAACATGGGTATATATATAATTTAGCACAACATTGGTTAATTATGCTGATAAAGAATATACTCTACGTAAAAGTTTCCACATTAAATAAAAGCAACATATCGTTAATGAATATGAAATAATGTACAAAGACACCTAACCAACTTACACCGGAAATAACTGTTAATTACAAGTTTCAATTGTACAACAGTAAAGAGCTAGCATTGGTATCTTGCAAGAGCGTAACCGATTTTACTTGTTTCGCATAACTTAACTTATACGTTATCTTACACTGGCACAAGTAACATTTACCTAATGTATATTAACCTTGGCCGATCTCATACTGATCACGATATACTTAACGTAATAAAGTTTCCACATCATAAAGCTAACATAGCATAACTAGAATGATGTAACAAGACAAACCTATCACAGCTTAACACGAATAAATGTTAACATTAACAAAGTTCCACACCTTAACACCAGTAAAGATTAACTAACATTGCCGAACACGTAACTTTCTACTTTCAAGATATCTCTAAAATGATTACCGTAATTTAACTGACACATAACATTTAACTAAATGTATCACAAACATCGAGTTATTTATATTGTCAAGATATCTCAGGTAATAACAGTATCAAATCAATGAAGCTAACATAGACGTCACATGAATAATAGAATGTATGACAAGACAACTAATACAAATTTATCACACGAATAAACTTTACATTAACAAAGTTACCCACTTAACACAGTAAATAACTACATTGCCTGCAAACGTACTTTTTTTCTTTTATCATCTATCTTAAATATTAAAGTTATCTTACACTGGACAAATAAATTTAGCAAAATGTATCATTAATTGTTCCTATTATATACTGGATCAACGAATTACTCTAAAGATATAAGTTTTAACATCAATAAGCTAACATATCATAATCGTTGAACTAGAAGAAATGTACAAAGACAAACTAACAAATTACAAATAATGTAATATCAAATCCACACTTAACACGTAAGTAACTAAGCATTGCATGCAAAACGTACCATATATTTTCTTTTCAGCATATCTCTAACTATTAGTTATCTTGCAAAGCCGTAATATTTAACAAAATTTATCTTAACCTTACCTATTATCCAACGAATAATTGCAAATAACAAAGTTTTATCAATACATAAATAACAAAGTTTTATTCAAACAATAAAATAAAAATAAGTTCTTTGATAATAACTAGTTAAAAGGTATATGTTTACCGAATTTTAAGCAGGTAAATCAGAAATCAATAACGACACGTTCCTCCGCCTTCCAACCCATCCGTCGATGACTTTTGGATTTTCGATTCTAATGCTTCAGGTACATATCGAGGTTTAACCATTTCGGGATACATAGTACCAAGCATAGTTCTTCTAATATACTACCAACGAATTATATGCTACGTATATCAGTGGTTTCACATTAATAAGCTAAAATACACTACCAGAACTAAGAATATATGCAAATGACAAACTAACAACCTTACGCGAGATAAACTACTACATTTAACAAAGTTCATACTTGAACACAACTAAAGTACCTAAGCCAGCGTACAAAAGTAACGCTTCACACTTTCTTCACAGATCTTCTAACATATCATTGTTAATTTACCATTAACACTATTGATTTACGTCGCATTTCGAGTATCTTTCGGATAACATAGCACAAAATGAGATTCTTTTTTCTAACCGCGAATATATGTTACATACAGTGTTTTACATTAATAAGCTAGCACTCGCTCATTGAATAAGAAATATGTACAACGCCAAACTTAGCACACTAGCACTAATAGGTAAGATTGAACGCGAAGGTGTGATTAAGCTGTAAGGTCAGCGGATGCATAAAACGTAACCAGTATTCATACTTTTTCAGCGATTCCTAACATTTAACGTTATTTTATCACTCGACAGTATATTTACAAAATTATCGTAACTAGTAATCGTATCATACAGGCTACGCTAACTGTTAAATCTAGCAGAGTTCTATCAAAATAAATAAATAAGGTCTTTTTCTTTCTTAAAATATATTAGTAAATTGTAATAGTTTACAGATTTTAAGCAGTAATCAGGAAATCGTAATCAAACCATCAACCCCTCACCACCCTCCCACCATATTGATTTATTATTGATCTATTGATTCACTGTCAGTATTCGAGTATCTTTCGATAAACATAACCAACAGTTTATTTATATATCTCTGACAAAATTCTACGTAACAACTTTTCTACATTAATTAAAGCTACATAAATACTGAATAGGATATATGTGGTACCGAAAACCTACCCATAGTCGAAAATACTAATAACTTCGACTTAAAACAGTAAAGTACTACTATTAGTAAAAAGTACTATTTCCTTTTTTCAAAATGTTTACATATCAATGTATTTACATGGTGATATACTTATTTTACAAATTAGCTAACCTTCTAATCATCATCTGACAACGAATATAATGCTAATTACGATTTTTTTACATCAACATCGTAATATTAACAAAAAATCAGCATAAGATTCGTCTAAATATCATAATCCCCACGAATAATTGCAAAGACAACAAATTTAACCAAACAACATAAAATAACAAAATTTTATCTGACTAATAATGGTTCTTTGTAATAATTCACAGTAAGACGATAGTTTTTTACTGATTTTAAGCTGTTAAATGAGTAATCAGTAAATCAAAATAATTACTCATCCCCCTCATCCCACCATCGTATGATCTATTTGAACTATTGATCCAGTTATATTTTTACATGGGCAATATGCTAAACTAACATAAATAAGTCTTTATATCAGGACTACGATATATGTGCGCACCAGTGTTTTAGCTCAATAAAAGCTAACATATTCATAACTGAACTAGAATATAATGTACAATGCAAAACCTAAATACACTAGGTATTGAGTAATCCGCTAACATCCTGAAATTCCCTACTTATCAAGGATAGCTAACAGGGCATACAATACTCGATGTGCCCCACTTGTACCGCATATCGAAGGGTGTAAGGTTAAGCGGGCATTACCCTACGAGGAGGGGAAGCCTCAAGCCTCGGGCTGGGCCCAAACCGCTTACAACCCTTGCGGGGGTCCCCTCTTAGGTTACCTTTCAAGGGGCGCTCTGGCGTTTTCTCTCGGGATTGAATGTGTTGCTTGGAGATACTCTTGGAGCATTTATGAAGACTGTTTATTCGGTAAGTTAGGTACGTTTGTTAAATTGAATTACTTATGACTGTGTTTAATAGATATAACTATGATGTTTAAGAGATATAATGTAATGAGTTTTGTTAAAGATATTACTGTTATATGATTTAACTGTAATACTCACGATGATGTGTTTAGAAACGCGTGCCTAGGTATAGATTTGTTTGTATATTAATTGTTAGAGTTTGTCACTATAGTGATTTGCTTAATGTCACGTTTATTCATAGTATATATATAAATCTATACGTTTTGATATATATATTCTCGGATCGATTTGACTTTTTGAATTATGTAAGTATAGTGATAATATCATATAGTTTAAAGAATGTTGTTAATCGTTTATAATAAGTACTTGTGTCTCACTCTATTTATTATGAGGATTTTGTTAGTAATATAACGTTACTTTACCTGATATACTTATATTATGATGCTAGTTAAAGGGTGGGACATTCATGAAGTAATTATATATATGAAGAAAATTCTATAAATAACTTATATATAACTTATATCTCTTGGTTAAGAAGAATTTAGGGAGAAATTGTCATTCCACGATAATTTATGTTTAAGTTATTGACTCATATTGTACATATATTATTCTTAGTTCAGTGTTATTGATGATGTTAATGATTTTATATATATATTTGTGATGTGTGCATAATGCTTCAGATTCGCGATGCACGTATACAATTGTAACGCATGAGCTCAGTTCTCATTAGGTATTATATGTATATATTATAAAGATACTATAATATCTTTTATGTATTATTTGTTTAATCTCAAATTGAATACTTACTCAGTAAATATGTACATTGTAGTATATAATTATACATATTATGTATCTAATATATCATAGGCGAATGTAGTATAGTGTATAGGGGACTGATGGGATGTATTATGGTTTAATAATTATTGATATTTTACTCATTATCAGCTATATCAGTACTTCGCTCTTTACTGTGTATTTATTAAAGAACTTTAAGTTTTTATAATGTATATTAGTGGGAATATATATATTTTTATATATTTTTATGTTTTAGTTTAAATTTTTATCTTTAATATTGTCTTTGATACTTTATAATGTTATATCATCTTATATCTGTAATCTTAGCTATTGACTATTTAGACAATGTTATGTACTAATTTTTATGTTAAATTTACTCTAGAGGTTGATGTTAAAATTCGGTGACGTTTAGCATTATATATATTTCTATATGATTTATCTAGTTAATGTAATCTATTGTAGTAGGTCACTATCGGCTAATTTTGGTTTAAAATATTATTATATAGTAATAGTTAAAATGTTATAATATAGTATATAATTTAATACTATTAGATATATGTTTAGTGAACATGTTGATAGAGTGATAAATATTTCAAACACCATTGGGTAATATTAAGTATAACGTGTTGATATCATTATGGTGTTAAGGGTACTATTAGTGATGTGGTTAATTGTGACACTGATGATTTATTGGTACTAACATGCTCTACTAGTAGGTTATTCTAGTAACGTATATGCGTGTTAGTATTATATTAAGGTTTGATCGTAGTATACTATATTACATTTAATTATCTTTTCCATATTTTATATTTATTTATAGCTTTTATTATATTATGATAAAAACTTATATCTTCTCGAGATAATGTAAGTGATTGTTATAATAAGTATTATATGATAGATGAAAATTGATATTTATAATATATTAAAAATTTTAATTGTTTATTTGTTGTACTTGTATCTTAACTTTAGCTGCAATTTAATGGAGTATCTCATTAAGTATTATATCCGATTTTTTCCTTTTGAACAGAACCTCAGATACTGGTCAATGATGTTGACTCCCTTCTTCATATTTTACATTATTGGAATAGTATTAGAGCTAAATCAATATTTTCCTATAAAAGTTGGTTTGTTTATTCTTCTCTACCTGTTCGTTTGGGCAATTTCAAAACTCTTATTCGATGATAGAGTTATGAACGTCATGCCCATGGCTGTGTATTTAGCTACAAAAGTGAGTTTTTATATCTCCCATTTAGATTTTTAGAAAAGAATTCGATGAATATTATATAGTGAGACGAGAAAGTTTAAATATTAGGTGTGAACGGTTTAATGTATTTATATACGAAACGTTTTGATAGTAAGTGAAAATGAACATATTACTTTTTGCTGAATTTATTAATACTTTCTTCTTTCTTTCTTTAACCTGCCTGCATGTTCCCAGATAGGGTTAGGGTCCGCAACATGCACCAGAAACAATAGTTAAGTAATGACGTAAGTCGAAAGGAAAGGCCCCCCCCCCCTTATACCCTTTCCTTCATGTCCATAAGTGCGAGCCCGTTGCAGCCAAAAATCCACTCTAGGACTTCATAATGCTGTGATAGACCCCCACTATTGTATCTCGTCAATATTATGGTTAATCCCCTAGGTCAGGCCTACAACCATAGCCCCCTCACAAAACCCTGCCATTCACTCCAATTATGCACCATTCTTCTAGCTTGAACTAAATTCATATTGCTTTCCTTTTGACAATTGCTTATTGACTCAATCCACTTTTTCTTAGCTCTCCCACACACACACCTCTATATATCCGCTTAACCAACTTACTATCATCCATCCTTTCCATATGATGAAACCATCTTAATATACTCTCATTTAATCTCTCTTTCACACCTTTCTTCACACCACACAGCTCCCTAGCACCCTCATTCCTCATTTTATCAATTCTTCACACACCTAACACGCCCCTAAGATTATCCATCTGAACAAACTGCACCTTAGACCTATACCTCTTATTCCACCCCATTTTAGATGAAACTTTTTTCCTTTTGACTAAATTTTTTGTAAATGAATAATAAGTTTTTCTCAGACAAATAACAATATTATGAAGATATAAGGTATACAAATATATTTGAAGGAAAGGACATTTAATTATAATTCTATGTACAAAAGTACATTCAAAGAATGGTAGTTAAATGGATATTTTAATAATCAATTTCTCAACAACAAAATCTGTTAAATTAAACAATTGGTCATTCATTTATTTAAAAGGAATTTTAGTTAACTGACCGCAAATAAAAGGGACACATACACACATTCTCTATCACATTATTATTATTATTATTATTATTATTATTTTTATTATTATTATTATTATTATTATTATTATTAAAAAATCTTGATTAATGTAAAGCAACTGATAAAAAACTTGAGGTTGACTCCAGATATCTATATATCTATTAAAACTTCTTTATTATTAGTATAAAATCTAATTTACTTTAGTTTTATATTAAAGTTTTTTTTCTTTTATATATTTCAGCAATATTTTCATAATCTATGCCATCGCCCCCGCCCAGGATATTAACATATAATCACTAGAATCTGAAATATTAAGTCACTTAATTTACCTTTGAACAGTTTTGGTGTTATGTTACGTGGGTGTTGTATATCCATACTTACGTTGGTGTTTGGATCACTTCTCTCTTCGTTTCGTGTTCCCTCTGCCTTTGGTATAATTTTGTAATGGCTTGGAAAGGAGATCCAGGCGTTATAACTGCAGACAGAAGTAAAAAATATCAGGTAATCGATATATATATATATAGATATCCACGACACCGTCATCTTGGTCAGGCTGGCCCCTTTTTATACAATCCAGCAAACAAAAGGATAGTGATCAAAAAGCCCACTCTTCCAATCCCCCCTTTTGCTTTAGTAACACTGCACTGTAATTATTTCTTGGAGAGGGGGGGGCCTGTCTCACGCCGGCTTATGCGACAGGGGGCGAGACTTGAGAATAGCAAAGAGAAGCACAATATGCAAGAGAAACTATATTAGATAAACTTGTCCGTACCTCACTGTCTCTTAACCTCTAATCACTTTGGCAAGGCGGGCACGTCTCACAAAAGCAGGATATTGCTGTATATATATGAAGGATGCTTTGGCTACTCACATATTCTCTATAAGTGGAACCTTATCAAGCGCAAGCGTCTATGCAATATTTCTTCACAAATGAGTTCATCTGGGAGAGACGCTTGTCACTCGCGTATATCGCGACACACTCGCTTTATCGTACGCCCTCGTAATAATCGCCTAGAGGAAGCGAGTCAGTGGTGGTTGAGGAATTGTGAGAATTCAATTTCTATTGAAGTACCGGCTCGTTGTCTGCGCTGCTGAGAGTCACTCTTTGATAGCAGATAAGATTGTGTGATAATCATCGGCCAGCAACTCTCATCGTGCGACACAAGAGCACTCACGATAGGTAGGTGCTTCGTGTGACTTTAATCTGCCATTCGTACAGTTTCTGATATGGAGTCTTCTTTCTTAGCTTCCACTCTTCTGAGCTCTCTTGCACATCGTAATACATAAAGTCGTGCGAGGCGTACGGAATCCCAAGAATCACAGCCCTATTAGTGAGAGCACACTAAACCATGTATCATAGGTGGCGAATAAGACCTTTAGGTCTCAACTGAAGTTTTATATGAGTAGCTTCTGTGAGAGAAGCCTTACTTTGTATAGACCCGATGTCAACCTACTCCGACTCGTCTGTACTCACGAAGCACCTGAGCCATTCACGTATTTATTTGTGCTTCCAGATGTGTGATTTGCATTATATACAGATTAGACATTAAGAACCTATCGATTAAGGATAGGAAAGTTTGGGTAAGGGTGATGTTTTAGAGAGGGATATGAAGATTATAAGAAGAAGTTGAGTTTTAAAAGAGTTGAAACTTCACAAGATTACAGTTACCCAACTGAGAAACCATGACCAAGATCAGCAGAATTGTGAATCTGAATGCTGGTCGTATCAAGATAAACAACTCTTAATAGATATAATCGAGGTAGAGTGAACTATTTAGATAAATGAGTGGTAAGGAATGGAGACTGATTAGTTATATTCGTAAATAAGAAAAATCAGAAGTATTAGAAGTCCAATCTAAAGTATAATATATCGTTGATGAAAAAGTAAGTAATAACTAACAGAGAAGGCAAATTTTGACATAATAAATGAGTGATTGAGTTTATTCGGTTAAAGAGAGGAAAAGGTTGCTAGCCATTTACAACAATAGATAGTACTGTGAGAATGTAGATATAGTCTAAAAAAAGAAACATAATTGATCAATTGTGTAATGACGATAAAAGTAGAGAAGGAGCGAAATCGAAAGCTGATAATTTGAACAATTAAATACAAGATGACTTGAGAGAAACCTGTTAGAAAATCTGTTTAATAGTATGTCATATACGCTACCACAACAAGACCACCCATAGTCCTTAATGAGGCAGATCATAGTAATCAGGTGATATATATATAATATAAATATATATATAAATTATCTTTAATGTCCATATTAATATATACATGTAATATTATAAGAATATAAGTAGCAGCACTACTATTTAACATGTATATATATATAATAATAATATATATATAATAATAAATAGTTATATATATATATATATTTATATATTATAATTATATATATATATATATTATATGATATATATAATAAATAAATTTTTAAAATACCATTGTTAAAATTTTTAACAAACGTGATAAATCTGAATACGCGTATAAGTCTGCAGAGTACTACTTATTATTAAGAACTAGGTTACTACCCTACGATGACAATACACGTTGCCCTGCGGTGCAAAACGGGTTGGAGCCTACACGATTTAGCCTAGTATGATGGCTTCAAGCGGGCGACCGCGCGATGGACCCTCCACTATTACATCTCGGTCAAGTAGAGGTTTCATTCTTGCCAGGGATTAGGGTGGCTGGTAAGTGTTGTGACTATCGAAATAGTGCCCCGAGTGTAAACTCCGTCACAGGAAGAGGGCGGGCACCATTCCACGCCGATTTTGTTCTCATGCACCTGAGTGTCTGTCGTGCACCTCTACCAAATCACAGAGTGTGACTTTCTGCGTACCCAGACAAGTGTTCGCTTCTGTGTCATTGATACTCAGTAGTTTTCTCTACCTGTTTCTATCTGGTCTCCTAGTGAATTGAACGGCGTCGATTCCCAACCAACACTCCTCAGTACCACGGTTTATATATCGTTTAATTGTTTGCGCTGACCAGATGGGTCGTAGGAGTTCAGTGCACATCGGCGTTTTTTCCCATAGTACTCAAACCATTTGGATTTCAGCGTTCTTGCTAGGTTATCCTCTTCTGCTATTGATTAAAATCTCTCGAGGAATCTCCCACTCGACCTATTAGAGACTGTATTATCATCTTTATCTTACGATTTAGACGATGTCTGCTTCGGGAAACCCTTCCATGCTGCGTGAATGCTTTTATCATTTCATGTTTCAATACACCTTAATATCACGCTACTATAATAACTTATATAAGGTGTCCTTCTGAACACATATATGTTAGAATTAGCATCTTATTAATACCTACGTATATTCCGTAGAAACACAATTAGTACCTAACTACTAATATACATATAACTAACGTATAACCAACATAACCTCTCATTGTAATAGACGCCTATAAGCACACTCAAACTTAATTCCTTATATATATACATATACACCAGCAGAAAAACACATTGCACACTACACCACTCATTAAGTGCTAATTCATCATTTTTATACCTACTACTAACTCTATTATTAACATCCATAGCTCCACTTTTCATGTCAATAATTAATTATTCTAAATATTTAAAATTCAGGTACACTGTTTTCGCAGCGCTCACCATCTTATTATATATAAACATTAAACTTTATACTTGTACACTATAATTTATTTTTGCAGAATAAATTATAGTAAGTTCTATTATGTCCTCTCATATATGTGGACCAAATCAATTATTATAAAGAAAGCCATACTTAAGCAATTTCATCGAAACAAAAGAAACTGTTCGATAAATTATGTACAGACTTATAACTCTTTTATAACAAAAATAGTATCTGAGAAATAAACGCTGTGATTTAAAAATTATAAACGTCGTTCATTAACAATAAACACACTTTGTTATATCACGAACCTATACGTTTTAGGAAGCGCCTCTTACACCCATCCGCGTATACTCCAAATCCGCTACTCCATAACTGTGTAGATGCCTTCGTCCATACTCTGCATTACAGAAATCGCAATCAATACCACCAAAAAAGAAAACAACGTCCGAAAGTATTAAAATTTTCGACATCAAAAAAATAAAAAATAATAATAAAATGGTAGGAGATAATACCTCTCTATGTGCTAAAATTATCAATTTTCTTCATCATAAATTATATTAAATTAACTCTATAGCCACATACGTCTCACCCCTACCCTAATTCCATATATTTCTATTTACGCTTCCAATATATACAGAGTTTGATTTCTTTAGGTTCATTTTGACGTTTTCTTTCATTGCAGCTCATTTCAAAATTCCTGTTACAAGGCTTATACCAGCTTATCCCATTGAGTACTACATCTACCGCGACGATTAGATATCCGCAAAAATAATTTATATCAAACTGTCAGCACTCTTTCAATAACATTATTCTTATCACACGCTTTCTACTTTTGAGTCATACATACTTTGATTTACTAATCAGATAAGCTACCATCACAACACCATTAATAACTAACCACCTGCCAATAGAGTATATATATATATATATAATAATATATATATATATAATATTTTCCATATAGTTTATTTAATATTGATTAAATTATATTCATATCTCAGTAGATTCCTAAATACATTTATTACTGTTCTCCTATCCCTCATTATCAAAAATCATTGTGATTCAATGTATACAGAATTTGATCCACACTCCTCTACCATCTATCTTAACAGCCTACATTTTTATTCACCCAAATTAGTTATACTTCACTAATTGATTATCGACGCACTACTTTAAAGTGTATGTAATAGGGTCTACACTAAAAAAAAATGCAGAATGTTAATATTTGCATTTACCTATAAATACTTATACTATTATACCTTTTTTTTCCTACCCTTATATAATAATAATGAGTAACTAATATTATGACTCTCAATCCCTTGTAATATTATACCCTCATAAACGTTTTTTTTATATACAACTTATTCCAAATATTCAAAATGAAATAACTACATTTTTTCAATTTAATATATAAATATAATTAAATAAATATTATAATATATAAAATCGTTGAAACCTATATTGTAGTATTTTCAAGCTTTATTATGATATATTTATCTAGATATATTATTCAGATAGTTATTATGTGATATGAATTATATATATATAATATATATATATAATATTATATATAATATAAATATATATATTTTAATTACTATATATATATATTATAATTATATATATTATATAATATATATTATATTAATAAGATTAAATATTTTATATATATATAATATATTATATTTATATATATATATAAATATATATACTAATATAATTATATTATATATTTATATAATATATACTATATATATATATATTATAATATATAGGCCTAGTATAATATTGCCTGGTTTGTTGATATTATGATGAATCTAGAAGAGAGTTTTAATATATGTCAGCCTCCGAAGAAAGCAACTATTGCACGGTTAGCAGAAAACAAAAATAAAATATCGCATGAGAACGAGGTAGCTAGAAGAGAAGAAGGTAAAATGAAGTTGTATTAATGAAAGTATCAGAACGAAGTTATTTATAAGTATGCTCACAGATTTATATATGTAATTGAAGTAGAGTAAACGCACGTCTCTGTGTGGTAAAGAAATTTATAATATATGCATGTGATAGGCTATGAACTAGAATGTATGCAAGAAAACTTTATGTAATTGAGAGATAGTACTTTTAAATATTTCTGACGAAATACGTAAAAATATCTCGCGTAACTTCTACGATACTGGTGAGTCTGAGCGCACAAACGAAAAGGGTCCAAGTGTTGATTTTTTTGTCTTGTATTTAACTCGAAAGATTGATTTCGCCACGAGTGCTCGATGTAAACATAGAACTCGATTATGGCTAGAGGTACGTTGGGGGTTGTATATTTTGTCGAGGAAAGAGGCTGTGGCGCAATTAAGATCCTTAGGTGGATTAAAGAGACTAAGTCTTGAGTGCGCTAGTGTCTTGCGTGATGGTAAGTTGTTACCGTGTCTCATGTATTAACCGTAGTAAGGAAGTATGGTCTTATCAGAGTGCAGAAGAACTTCGTATAGATCTCAACCCTAATGTATACCACCGTCTCTCTACGATGCGGCAGAAACCCTCTCAGTGTAAGAGAAGGGAAATTAAAGAATGTTTGGATTATGATAACACTTCTCGAAACTTTCTTAAGTTCCTTATAAAACTATTTTTTGGACAGACATTTGATTAATGATCACTCTTGTAGCAGCACTAAAGCAGAATGGGTAAGGTTGATGATTGATGATACTGTCAAGATTTACAGTTATGTTGTTTTGAGAGCGTACTTTGGCCAGACCAAAGTTATCAATATTTAAGGTGTTATTAATAAATGATGTGATAAATAATTTTGTTTATTTAATAATGGGTTCATCTCAATGAAATTATCTAGTGCTAAGAATGAACATAAAAATGTGAATATTATATGTTTCCTTTGATAGCTTGTTAAGTAATTTTTGTTTTGAGTTTCATATATTGTGCGGATTCGATGACTGTACGGATGGAGGTGATGATGAGTCCTACGTAGTATTGTTATAATTATATGTAGATATATATAGTAATGTATAGTTATATATATATGTAGACTATGTATATATATATATTATAGTAGTGAGAATTAATAATATATAGTTAGCTGGAGATAGCCGAAGATAAATAAAATGTTAGGATTGATATAGTCAGCTAAAAATGAGATTGATTACGTAGAGGATATGTAAATTGGTGAGTTTATATATGCAGGGACTGATGAATAAAAAAGTGTACTAATAATAGAAGTTAAATTGCAGGTGGTATGTTATGTGAGAGGGTGTTAATTGGTTATGTAGGGCCACACAGCACAGCCAGAGGGTTAATACACCCCACAATAGCTAATCTCGAATAGAAATATTATGAGGTTATCCCGTCGCGGTCCGGCACGTTGAAAGCAACTTCTAGAGTAGAGATATTTGTGCAGGTCACGTAGTTTGCACATTTGATATGGTGTATAAAAAAATGAGAAAAAAAAAAAAATGTATGTTTTAATAGTGTTTGTGTGTTTTTTTTATATCTCTCTCTAAATCTCGTATATGGTAGTTCAAGAAATACATCTATACTTAAACTACCTTTTCTGAATTTTTGAATCAGGCGTATACTATAATTTATCTGCTTACCTTACCTCACGAGTGTTGGGCGTGCGAGGCCAAACAAAAGTGGTGGACAGTAAGGTGACGAAGGAGGATAGGGACTTTTCCATTACTCACCTACGTATATATATAGTGGATTATATAGATGAGGAGGTAGCGTATATACTCATATTAATGGAACCCCTCAGTCAGACATATAAAAATTACTACAAATGAGTAGGTGGGTGTTCCGTAGTCCACTCCCCACGTATAGATTAGTAGTAGTGTGAGTATAGGAAAATTAGTCCTATATCCTCGGTATCTAGTCCCCAGTATATGATTAGGTATCACGAGAAGTAATACATCCGTACAATATCTTGTTTAATCTCTCTTATACTCAAGTTTATTTCTAGCCTGGAATACATTTATAAAAAATAATAATGGATCTAATACTCGTTTGTTAAGAGATGTAAAAAAAAATAAAATAATAAAAGCAAATTGCTTAATAGTAATAGGTTACCTCTCCTTGTTGATGAAAATATATTTTGTTTTCCAAAAGTATAGTACTATATTAACTCTATCCTAAAAGGGCTCAAGTACAAGTACATGTACCGTTTAGATCAATAACTGTCGATGTATGGTGACAAGTAGTACTCTATAAATATAAAAATGATACTAATAATAATGATAACTAGTCATTGTTACAATAACTTTGTTACAATAACTTTGAATATGCAGGTAACAAACGTCATTCAGCAAATTTTTCTTTTATTTACTTTGACCCTATATTACTTATTTTGCGAAGTCATTGTCGGGTAATTCTTATATTAGTTTCTACTATAATATATATATTATATATAATATATATAATATATATAATTAATATATTATTAATTTATATATATATATATAAGTAATATATATTATATATTAATATTAATATTATATATATTATATATATATATATATATATATTATTATATATATATATATATATAGGTAGAGAGAGTATAGAGAGAATGAAAGAAATGAAGAGAGGAAATTTTAATAAATTAAGTTTATTTTTCATAATTAATCAGTCTAATGTCAGTCATAAATTCGGCCAATAGAATTTTAGTACTATATCTAATCTTAGTTAACTATCTTCAATTATATCGGCCAGCATCCCACGGAATATCATTCTAGTGCATGCCCATAATCACACTAGTAAATCATTATAGTATAAATATATATTATTTACACTAAATATATATATCATATATTTATTATATAGGAGACATCTTTAATAATCAAGAATAATAATTAAAAAAAATAGAAATAATATATATTATCTAAATATTTATTAATAAACTATTTTTATATTAATATAGTAAAAAGTGCAGGCTCTGATTGACTTGAAAGGACCTTAAAGAGCTGGCAGTTTCGTAATATATAAGAAAAAGTTTATACTCACAAATAAGTATATATATCGATTTATATTAATATATTAATTAATTGGTAAGAAATATTATTTTTTCTTTATTTTATATATTACTTCTATATATTACTAGGGGAGGTTCGAGTCCGAACGGAGGACGTAATAGTATATGAGGGTATCGATAGTATCTCCTACGTCTCAGTCCTACCCCGTAGTATATAGGCGAAGATAAACTCTACGACTCTCATTCTTCTATCTAGGGCTTTTACTTGATTATCCGTTATGGATATTTACTTAGTGAAAATAAAAGAAAAAAATATATCTAACATTTGGCAAACTTATTCCGTCTCACTTCGGGTAAGTAAGTACCGTCTTCTCAGATTTATCAAAAATATCTTGTACATTTTCGACAATTGCTGTTTAAACTTAATTATTTAATTTATTTTAAAAAAGGGTACAAATTTAATATTCAGTTTATTTCGCATATAATGGAGAAAAAAAACAATATTTTTTGAAAATTATTTGACAAAACGGATTCTTATATTATATGTATATATGTATGTATAAATATTAAGTTTATTTAGTTACCCTTTATTTTCTATATATAGATAGATAGATAGCTATATTATATATAGATATCATCAGTGCGTTTCTGAGTTCTGGGAATTGGGTGTGTAGATATATAATATATAGTTTATATTTATAGTATTTTAATATATATAACTATATAATAGTATAATATATATAGTTAATATATAATATTATAATTATATATATATTATATTATATATATTAGATAGGATATAATATTATATATATATATAATTATATATAGTATATATATGTATATATATAGAGTTAATATTAATTAAGTTAATAATTATTTCTATACCTCTTACAATAACGATATTTAATATAGTATATAGTATATTAATATATATATTAATAATTAATTAATATATATGATAGATATATATATATATTAATATAGATAGAATATATAGTATATATAATATGATTAATATTAATATATGGATATATATATATAATAATATATAATTGTGTAATAATTAAAAGTAAGTATTATATATATACCTCAACATCTATATATTACGAGGTAAATATCTCGAAAACTAAGATAGTACAAGATAGTAAAACTTATATTATATATAAATTTATATGGGTTCATAGAACGAAATCTATGATATGGAAATGTGACAATTAAATATTATACTTTTTTTATATATTTTATTATATTAATATCTCCCGTCATCTGTTGGCGTAAAAACTAATGATAAATATAATTAATAAATAATTCAGTACGTATTATTATAATAATATATATATACGTATATAATAAAATTTATTATGTATAGTATGAATATATATATATAAGAGAGAGAGAGAGATGAGAGAGAGAGGGATATTTTATGCAAAGACAATACCTTGGAATCCGACTCTGCACTACGTTACCTACATGAACTCCAATAAATGTATAATTGATGAAGCAGTAATCCCTTATACAAGGGAAATAACTAAAATTCTTGCCACTACTGTTAAAATTAGGAGAGCATCTGCAATACTATTTTTTTTTTTCAATTTGATCTGAGTTATTGACACTATGGTAGCATAGTGTACGAAAAATTGTGATGTAGGCTACACGAGGGAGAACGGTATTATCCCTTATGATCCCGAATGGACGAGGAAGTGAGGATGAGAGCAACGGCGGAAGACAAACGAACGAACCGATTCGACAACTACTCGTAATTACTGTTTAAAAGGACCATTCGATAATATTGAAAATAATTCAATGAAGTATAATGAAGTATAATTAGAGGAGGTTCAGTAACAATGAGAGAAGTAGCAACCAATCATTCAGTCCTCCAGAAATGCAAAATTAATTTGTTGAGATAAAGTTTAGAGAGGAGTGGGAGGGAAATAGACTAATAACAACATATAATACGCACAGATACAGTAATGTTCAGAATCATCCCCAAGTATAGAAGTAGATTAGCGAAAGGAAGAGAGACTGATCGACAGTACCACGTGGCTTGGCGGTAGTAAACGACTAAAAATCGAGACATTAGTTACCAATTACTAGTCATTCATGTATGCGGTGTATGAATAATGCTCACTATTCCGTATAGTTATCCCGTAGAGTAGAATATATATAATGATATATGATTTTTCTTCGATTGAAATGTCGAAATGGAATTTTAGGAGGTTACTTAGAAACGATAGGGAGTACTGTCACTTCTTTATTAACATAGTTAAAGATAGTTCAGTAACGATTAGCTTAAGATGTTATATACTTAGAAGATGGTTTAATTAAAGGTAGATTTTCTGTAATGTAGGAGTCTTAAGATACTATTTGAAGTTATCTATTGTAAATAAGATAGGACTTATATAACTGAGGATTAAATTTAGGATTAGTAAAGTTAAGGAGATTTAACGTAATAAAAGAGAAGATAGAAATAAGGATAAAAGAAAGAAATAATGTAGATGGAGTCTTGAGATATGTATCTGAAATATTTGATTAGATGCCGAGAAGAGTTTATGGAAGTATGACATGAATAAATTCACTTATAAATGTATTTAAACACAAAAAAGAAGAGCAAAATCTCTGCGCGCAAACCATATTGTACCTGTTGCATCTATAATTTGAGCGCACCTTTTTTAATTACTGACTCAAAATGAAAAAAACCAGAAATGAGAGTGGTTAGTGATGATTAAGTAGTTTCTGAATGTTAAATTTTTTGGTCTTAACAGAGCAAGAAAAGAATGAAAATGAGAGGAGACGTGGTTTACCTGAGGATTCTCTCATTTTTTAGGTCAGCTATTTTTTATTATCCTTACTGGTTACCTATGAAGTGCGACAAAATGATGGTATTTGAAATCAATTTTTGTTGCTTGATTATAGTGGATATTTTAAAAATAGATTGACTGGATTTTTTCAATGTTTGTTTATAGTACTAATTTAACAAAGAAAGAGCAAGATGATTCTTAGCTGTATCTTATATTAATTTATCTTTCATTTTTTAATTAATGTAATCAGAATATATTCACGCAACTTATATCTCTGAAGGAGTGTGAATAAAATATAAGCAAATCAATCTAGACGCTTTTGATTAGGTACATGCGTGATGGGCGCAGCCAGACCCATTCATGTGACACCATGGCTAGGATCGCTTGCTAAAACTGCCCACTCGTGCCATCTGTGGAAGTTATATGTCATTAATATATTTATAGTAGCGAATGCTCATGCGTCAGAGTACATCATTTAAAAAATACCGATCGTACGCCCTTAGCTGTTGAATTTTACCCTAGTATAATATTAATCTGTATTTAGATAAATAAAAAATTTTTAATATTATATATTTATATATTATATATAATAATATATATATAATACTTATATATCATATATTATATTTATATATAAGATTATATATATATATATATTTATTAATAGTATATATATATATATCCTATATATATATATATATTATAATTATATTATATATTATTATATATGATCACTGACAGAGTTATTGTGTAATTGCTAGAAAAATTCATTTTAAACTAATTTAAATGACCTAGTGAGATAGGAGCTGAGAAATTGATTTGTGGATGAGTGTTCTGCAGAATAGACTCTATAAGCTGTACCCATAAAAGTGTTGGGATCTATGCCTAATATTATTTTAGATGATTGTTGCAAACAGGTATATATTGTTATATATAATTTATTGAATGATAATTATAGTATTATATAGAATAAAGGTTAGACCAAATAAAGCAACTTATAATATGATATTAATGAGAGTTTCAAAGTTAGGAGAAGTTACTTGAAGAGTAGTCATTTGCACGAGAATATGATGTAATGAATGCACAATAGTAGGGTAAGACAGATAATATAAGAGGTATGGCTTACAACACTCAGAAATGATAACGAGCATGTTCTTAGGAGTTAGAATAACAAAATGAAGTAATGACATATAGATTATGCGCTACGTATGAGGTGAAAGAGCAAAGTAGAGAAGGGTACCAAACATGTTAAGAATATAATTGCAAGTAGTAAAAACATAAAGTGAGAGAAATTCTTGACGGTAAAATAGTAGTGATAAGTATTAATAGTCGGAGAGATTGTAGAGGAGCGTCGAGTGTTGTAATTTAATGTAGTCTCGCCTTAGGGTTATTCTATATGTTGTTATAGTCGATGGGGAGGTTACATATTAGAGAATTTGATCGCGAGTGTGAAAATGCATCTAAGAGCGTAAATATTAAAGTGTGTCGTTGTAGAATATGAGTATAAATGGCATAGAACTCTGAGACTGGTCTGGCAGTGAGCCTAATGCAGATTGCTGGCCATTTTCTGAGGGTCGCCTAAGATTATAATCTGTTATCTCCCTCTACCGTGAAGATATAGTGACTGCATGTTCCATTCAAGTAATAGATAATTATGTGCAGATGTTGTGTTTTGATGATATTTACAGTCGAAAATTCTGTAATAGCAAGATTTTGAAAATCGTTAGAGATTTGTAGTAGGAGATAGAGAGATTTAGCAAGGTATGTATATTATATGAATAGATTAGTTAGAATAAATAGAGGTTGTGTGAGTGAAACAAAGTACAAGATTGATCAGCGCTTTAGTCATTCAATGCCTGACTAACGTGATGCTGAGTAGTCTAAGGTAGTCTAGTCGGACTAAGTTAGAATAAAGTGAAGGTTATGGTAATATGATGAAACACACAAAGTTAGTTGGAAACTAGGATAGTGATGATAATAATGTCCTAGTGTTTTGGAAGGAAAGAGATTATGAAGAAAAGTGGAGGAAGAATAAGTGGTGGATTGGTGAGTAATTATAAATGCAAAATATAGAGACAAAGGGGGGATTAAAGAGATAAGATTACAAATGAGTATGTAGATGGTGATGAAAGCTCGGGGTATAAGATTTAACTAAAGAACTTGTCTTAAGTATATAAGGTGAGGTTGTAAGTGATGTACTATATGATAGTGGTTGAGTCTGGACGGGTGGAGGTAGAGTTCATATTTAGGCAGCATTAGGATTAATAGATATTAATGTTGGATTACAAAGATGGAGAGGTTTAATTAATGTATCGTCGTCAATGTATTAAAATAACGATGAGAAGAGAAGAAGGAAAAAGCGCTGTACAAGAGATACTATGATATCGTACTGGAAAAAGTATAGATTGAGTGTGTAAGTGCCCAATCTGTTTAGGGTATAGTAGGATAAAATGAACTAAATTTTGATTGAAAGTGAGGAGATTTAGGTAGGTGGGTA
>JABUQX010075011.1:0-25096 GCA_015478945.1 Trachelipus rathkii | reverse complement strand
GTTGATATTGCAGAAGGAACTATAAGTAATCTAGAACGGCATATTTCAGAATTGCGAAACGTAGATAGCATAGCTAAAAGCCGTCAAGCAAATGAAGATTTTATAAAAAAGGTTAAGACTCGTTACGATGAAGAACTTACAGAATTGAAGAGAAGACTTAAAAGTGCTTTATCAAAAGCTGAAAGCCATGAAAAAGATGTAAACACGTTGAAAGAGGAGCTGAGAGTATTAAGAGAGTCTAGAGAATTTTCCCTTAAAGAAAAATCTGAAATAATTCGAGATTTAACTTCGAGTTACGAAGATGCTAAAAGACAAATACAAGTTCTTCTAAGCAAGAAGCCTAATTTAACTTCAGAACATGAAATATCTTCTAAAAATGAGCTATTACAAGAGCTTCAGAAGGTGGCAAATGAACTTCAGGAAACTAAAAGTAAATTAAAGTCATATGATATGTTGGCAAAATTAGGCTTCTTTCAGTCCGTAGCGCCTGCAGAAGATTCAGCAGATCAATTAAATTTACGGAAAGCTTTGACATTTGAAGAAAAGTTTTCAATTCCTAAAGTTTCTTTAATCAATGATAAATCTGATCCTATAAATATTGATAAAAGTTTGAGAACACATTTATATGAAAATCTCTATAAAAACAAGAAGCTGCGAGATGAGGTTCAGAAATTAAACGAATTATTGACCCATAAAGATGAACAAATAAAGGTTGGTCAAAGTGAATTAAAATCAATGAAAGAAGATGTAAAACATCATGTAAATTCGTCAATCAAACTTTCTCAGAATCATCTGATTTTGGAAGAAAATTCCCATTTAAAGAAAGAGTTATTATGTTTTTTTGAGAATATTAACGAGATTACAAAAAATGGAGAAAAAATGACTGCTGAGCTTTGCAATTTTTTAAATAAAAATCAGTTGTCTCCCTCTGCTGTTGATCTAAATTCACAGACACATGCCCTTAGAACTGTTATTCAAAATTTCAGAGACACTATTGAGAGGTTTGTTAAATTTTATCATGATACTTTGGAAAAATTGAGAAGCGAAAATATTCAAATGATGTCTAAGTGCTTTACTGTTTTTACCTCATTGATTGACAGTTTAAAGAATATGCAAAATGATTTGAAATTAAAAAATATTGATGACCCCTCGTATGCTATTTCTTTGAAAAAATTATTAGATACCTTTATTATCAATTCAAAACAGTTAAAAGATGAAGTAGAGGAATATTCCCAAAAAAGTATTCAACTTAAAAATGAACTGCATTCTGTAAGACTTAATTTAGAACGGACTCGAAGCGAGAAGGAAAAGCTGAAAAGTACAATAAAAATGTTGGTGGAAAATGAAAAGAAAAATGAAGCTAAAAACAATCAAATGCTAGAAACTTGTAAAGAACAATGTTTGAAATCTAATGAAATTGCTATTAATAAAATTAAAAGCGAATACGAGACATTGGTCAGTTCTTGTAAGAATGAGTTAGCTGAAATGGAGGAGAATTATGAGAAGCTTCAGTGTGAAAAAAATAAACACTCCGAAGTATGTAACATAGATAGTATTAAGGAAAAAGATTTAATCATAGAAACGTTGAAAATGAATTTGGCAAAAGAGATTGAGAGAATTAAGGATATGGAAAATAAATATAAATCGAAAATTGAAGATTTAGAATCTAAATTAAATGCTTCAAAAAATAACGATAATTTATCAATTTATTTTCAAAAACAACTCGAGAAGAAAATAAAGGAGAAAATTAACGGTCTTCTAATTGAAAATCAAAAACTTAAAGAAGTTATTAAATTGAAACCTGATAATGACTTGAGTATACATCAGATTCAATTGAAAAAACGAGGATCTTCTAACGAAAATTCTGATGCTGATTTCGGAGGATTTAAGAAATTATATGAAGATCAGAAAATTCAATACGAAAAACTGAAATATTCTCATAATAAGGAACTAGAAGAGCTAAAATATCGACTTTCAAATAACGTAATGTTTCAAAACAGATAAAGAAATTAAAAATTGTTCAAGGAACATTGTAGAGAAGCATAGTAATGAAATGATGATGATGATAAAGAAAATTATAGAAATACAAATATATGTTTCAATGAAACGAAAATACATAGTCTTCTAGTTTAACTTAGAAAAGAATTGCCACATTGAACGTATAATGTGGAAAACAAAGAACAATTAGATTTGGAGAAAAGATGACATTATCAAATTTTACTAACAATTGCCGTAGAGTGAGCTGCATGTCTAAATTGTGCAAAGATAGAACAATCAAGCGAGTTTTCAAAAAGAGATGCCAAAATAAGTCTGAGTAACGAACAACTTACCTTCAATAAAATGAGAAATTTAATCGAGATAAAAACAAGGTCAATAGGCATCTTCAATCTTTAGAACAAAGAATTTGCACAGTAATCAATTCGTTAATAAGATTATTGAGAATGCATGCCTCAAAATCTACTAATGATTCATATTGAAGATACTAGAAGAAATTCGTAATAAATTGGTAAATCTCTACATCGATTTTGATGATACGGGTTAATATATATATATATATATCATATATATCATATTATATAAATATAATTGTATATATATATATATATATATATACTGATTGAATGCTATATCTATATATATATATATATTATATATATATACTATTCTATATGTATGTGAATATTCCATATATTATATATGATATATATATTTACTTGATAAAAATAAGTATGTCACTTTTTCCATAGATGGGAGAGTCAGGTTACGTAATATGCACGAAATAGAATGGTTAAGTGAGAAGAAGAGATGATGAAGTTGAAAGAAAGCCCCCCCCCACCTTAACCTGCTAAGTTGAAAATCCGTCTCGGCAAAAATCCACCTTAAGGGCTTCATAAACGCCGAACGCAAAATACCATCCCACCCACCAGTCAATGCGTATCTATGTCAGTTGTAAGAGTCATCCTTGGTCTACACAGGCCCAACTCAGTAATATACACCTTTCGCACATCACAATAACCCCATTGCTCCAAAACTTCCAACATCAATCTTCAATTTATGTCGCTTTCTTCTCATCGTCTGCCAAACTCCCTTTTTCACTGATCTCAAATTACCTTTTGTCTTCTAGAACTTTCTCAACACTGAATTCTTATCCGAGCAATTCACTACTATACATCCGCTCAACACCAAACCGACTATATCCATCCTTTACATATGACCAAACCATCATAATACTCACTCATTTATTCTCTAATTTTACGCCTTATCTTCCACAACTACACAACTCCCTAATATGTTCATGCTTCATGTCTATCATTCTCGCACCTAACATGAACTAGATTGGTTCACCTGGAACAAACTGTACCTAGATCTATAAACCTTATTCCACACCATAGTTCACTATATACTTTAGCCAGTAACTACATTCCCTCATGCAAACCCTAGCCGCACTCAAGGGACTTAGTTCCTTTGATCACAAGATTAATTTACCACTAGCCACCTTCCTACCATTCACAAGTTTCTGCTACACTGCATCATTTGTTCCCATCGCATAATACAATATAGCCTAATACCAGTATTAAATACTTGTTCCAATTGCTCACCATTCAAATCCCACACTTTCCTCACTCACTACATCAACCGTTAGTCCCAGGAAAAGACCGCTCAAACCCCTCCTCTTATCATCCAATCCCACTTAAACCCACTTCCCAATACTCTCAAACTTCTTCAGTTTCGCCCCACAACTACAAATTCATACAGCGTACAATAAGCAGGCATATCCAATTAACACTCCCTTCCCATTCTCACCAAGTTTAACACCTTCCGCCTACCCATCTCTCTACTCCCCTAATCTAATCATTCATCCTGATTCCATATACCAACAAATAGTAGCCAGTTAAGACATGACGCTCCAGCCTCACCCCACTATTGAATATATTGGATTAATATTCACTTCCACTCCATTTAATTTACACGCACTTTACAATCAACATACCATACTTTTATTCCATCAATTTCCTACCACCAACACCATATATCACTAACTCCTGTTCACATAAGCTTTCTCTCTATATTATTCTGTCATAATCCTGTTGTATGTCCGTAAAACCTAAATACAATTTATTCTTCTCTTATTTTCACAATCATTTGTTCAATGTGAATTTGACTACACATCCCTACCATTTCTAATATAGCTGATACATTGTATCTGTTCGCCAATCTTAGTCGCTTTCAGCACTCGACCGCACATCTTTCAACCAAAAATACCAGCAATACTCTTCCTTACTCATACCACTCTAATAAACTAAGATAAGAATCCTATAGTTCCTGCAATTCCCCTTATCACCATTACCACCCTTATATAAGGTTACTAATACTGTTCTCCAATCCTTCGAAATTATGCCCTCTACAAACACTGTTACACAGCTTCCATATCCAGTCAAAAATCTGGCCTCCATTCTTGATCATTTCCCTTGTAATTCCATCTATACCTGCTGATTTACTATTCTTCAACTTTCACAGCTACCTATTACTCCCTACTAATTACATTATGCCAAAATACCTATTTTGGTCTACACATCTCATAACCAAAACCCATCAATCTTCTACCAATGTTGTGGCAGATTTCGACGTTTCCCTCCAAACTCTCCCCACACCCGATTCATCAGCCATGAAAGTGTCATCCCTATTCATTATTCTATGAAGATTCCCCTTCCTCTCTCTCTCTCTCAAGCTTTCGTACTTCCTTCTAGAAGAGTTTCCTATACCCTTGTAAGTCTCCATTCATCCTCCTTCCAAACTGTTCATTTACCCCTTTTTTTCCTCCAACGTTGTCAACTGTTGTCTTCATGTTTCCTCTGGAATTATAATCATAACCAACATCTTTGTCATCGAAACTATCATTTGGCTTTTACTTAAAACACATTCAACCAACTACGCTTCTGTTATACTCTGTTTAACAGCTTATTTCAATACCTTCATTTCACCCTCCTTTGGCATTCTAACTTCCTTATTTAAAAATTCACAATCACATATGTTTCACAACCACAAAATCTTCCTTTAAATTGGCGTCTAGGATCTGTTCTCGCCATGTGTTCATCTTGTTCACTTGCAATGACTTTATTTACATTTTTCTCGCATACTTTCCTTATAAGTTATAACCTTGTTCACGTAACTTCTCACTCTTAATTTCCTCACTTCCTTCCTTATCTCTTTTCTCCATCCAGCACCTCCACCATCCCCACACATAAATATTGTAGTAATTGGTATATAATAGGATATATATATTATATTACTCACATTTATTTATGTATCTCATGACATCTATATTGATATATATATTATAGATAATTACCGACGAATTTATACTCATATATCTTCATTAACTTGTTTATAAATTACAAATATATATATGATTATTATATATAAGGTATTGTTTGTATGCAGAAGATATTTCCATAGATGGTATAACATACATAAAACAGTTACACTACCATAAATATATACTATAATGTACACACACACTTTAAAGATAAAATGAAGAAAAATGAGAATGAATGCATTAGGGATTGTGTTGTGTAAAAACGCGTAAATTAAAGAGATAACTTATTCCCAATAGATTATTCTCAATTAAAATACAAAATAAAAAGAAACTGATGATAGTTTGTTGGCTTAAGCGTATCTATATTTTGTGAATTTACTGGAGCCCTATAAAAATAGAAATGATGTTAGTAAAGGATGTCTGAGGACAAAGGAATGAGGAGCTTTGGCAGAGGCTCGAAAGAAAGGTGCATAATAAGAGTGAATGGCGGGGTTTTTGTAAGGGGGTGTGATTGTGGCTTTGCCAGTGGGATGAACCCCACAAGTTGACAGATACCAACAGTTGAAGGGACCCCCCAAATAAGGGAAGCCCAAGGGTAATATATATGTGTGACGACGCTTCTCCTCACTAAGATATAGGGGGGGAGGGTAAGGACCTTGGAATATATATATAATATAATATACTTATGTACTAAATATATTTAATAATTATATTATAATATCTATTATTGAAAGTATAATTATAAAATTACTTTCAAATATTATTATTTATTATATATAGTAATAATAAGTTTTATATAGGTATATTAAGATTAATGATTTAGATGATTTATTATGAATAGCCTTACATTCTATTGTTTTTGTGATCTAGTTTTATTCTGACCGTGAGTGGTGTCAATCTGTAATATATATAAATTTATAATAATATAAAATAAAAATATATATTATTATATATAATTATTAAGTTATATAGATATACTATATAAAATATTAGTTTTAAACTAGATTTCATATATATCTAGTAACTTCTATATCTATCTTAATTTCTACTATTATCTTTATTCTATCTTATTTACATAAACCTCTAGATCTGCTTTTCACTACTCCTTTATATATTATTACATATATAATTCTAGGTCTTGGCAGCATGTTGGGCGGCGGATCAGCTTCGATGCGGCCATAACTTCGGAATGTGCCAAACCCGTCTTGGCCGGTCGTTCATTCGATACATTGTTTACGGAAGATCGCTCCTGGAGGTGGTCCCTGGTTCGTATTAGTTAGTATGGTCATACCATATCTCACTCGTATGGTTTTCTTATTGTCCGCGTGGAGGGTTCCCCGACTGCCCATTTTTGTGCTCACCTCAGTGTCTCTCGACTGTCGTTTCATCCTTTGTGGATTGCGTTGCCATCTCGCCTTCGAGGCAAGTTCTTTCCTGACGTGCTAACTATACCTCTTCCGACATCTCTTTCAGCACTTCATTATTCTACAGAATCATATACTCTTCTAGTGATTCGTTTAGATATTGTCGCCTTCGCTATTTTGGAACTAGGTAGAGCATCATTTTAAGAATCTTAATCTATCTCAGCTTTGGGTCTCCTCAAATACGCGTGTCGTTAGGGGATTTCCCCTGTCGGTTAGTTTTGGGCTAACACGGGTCTACTGGCGGCATCTGTTGCCTAGAGAAATTAAAAAGCCTTATCAAAACTCAATAGAAGAAAAAAAAATGATATAGTATAATTTAATAATAACTTTAATTAAATAAAAAATAAATATTAATATGCAAATTTTATATTATATTTATTTTTCTTTTTAGCAATTATATATATATATATACTCAAACTGTATAGAAATATTAAAATCTGTACAAGTGTATAACTATAAAGGATTATAATTTGATATAATAAAGGATAAGTATAATAATATATATATAATATAATATAAATATTATATTATATATTATATATACCAATAATAACGTATACTACTACATGTAATATTATTTATTTTCATATTAAAAGATTTATATTTGAATAGTTACTATTTAAAAATAAATAGAACTTGTAATCACAAAATATTTTGAAGTTTGGTAAATAAATCTTTTTTTATTATTTTATTTTATATTTTAAACAAATGGCTGTTTGAGTCATCTTCATATAAGTAATAATAATATAAATACTTATATATATATAATTTTGATATATTAATGAATAGTAGCTATGTATATAATAATATATATATATATATATATATATAATAATTATATATATATATATATACTATATATATACTCTACATATATAGGTATATATATAGTTGCTTATAATAACCATGACGAATTTTTTATTTTTCAATTCACTTAATATAATATATATATATATATATTATTATTAATATATAATAATATAAATATAATATATATATATATACCTACTAAATATATTATTATAAATATATGAATAATATATATTTATAATATATAATTATAGTTATTATATAGAGGAATATAGATATGAAACATTTATCTTATAAATATAAATATATGTAGTCATTCTTGCTTAGATAATGATGTTAATAAGCTAAGGCTATATTAGCTAATATAAAATTTATTATAAACTATATAAAAGATGTTATTATATTGAAAGCTTTTTATTCCTTATAATAAGAGATAAGTTTTAAATGAAGTTGAATTTTAAATTAAATGTTTCATATTTAGCATTTATTAATTGATGATTGGGTATTTATTTAATATAATATCTTATATATTACAAGAGTATATACAATTACTATTTTTATAGATCAAGTAAAAGGATGAGTTTAATGAAATAAATGGTATAATAGTGATTGGTAATGAACTATTATATATGATAGTATATCATATATAAATATATATATATATATATATATATACTCATTAACATTATATAATTAACTAAAATTACTGTTTATGTGTTTTAGTTTTTATATATTTAGCAGTATAATATGTTAGACTAAAAATATTCTGGATTTTTTTATTTTTGTTTGGTTCCTTCTAAAACTTGCTCCCTAATTTATCTCATTTTTCATTTAAAACACCATTTGCAACTAATTTATCCATCGCAACCAATAAATCCCCTTAAAACTCTTATGATACCTGCTTTATTCAAGAGGTCTTAGTCTGAAACAATTCTTTTATTTTCCATATTTTGTTTTTTATTGTGAATAGAATCAGGAGAAAAAGAAAACGTTATCTTATCGGACGAATAAGGAAAAAATTTTATGCTAAAAAAGATAAAAATTTTATTATATAGAATTAGGATTATAAACCTTTTAATGAGCTATTTAGATCTGATATTAGATACCAATAATAATAGGCATTAAGCCTTCTGGAAAATCAGAATGGAGTGTAAAGTGAAATTTGATAATTAAGAGCGGAATCTTTAGAATGATATTCAGACTGATAAAGAGATCTAGACTGTTATTGTTATTTTTAATTACTCCTTTTAAATTTTGTTCATGAAAAATTTGTTGAGAAAGTAGGGTTCTAACGAGATCTCTATGAGCAATGTTTGGATTCATTGTTAACGTGAGGAAAAGTTGAGAAATCGCTCATGATTATATAAAAATAAAGGGAGAATCCTTTAAGGATGTTGAAAGGATGGGACTGTCACCTTTATAGCCAGCTTAGTTTTTAGCAGACTTGTTCATTCAATTCAACCAAGTCTGATAAAGCTTTGATCATATAGAATTGTTCACTCGATTTTGAGTAATAAAATCCCAGTGGAACTTCAAAGTTGGAACTATATCCCTACCTGTAACCCAGCCATGAGTTTCTGTGGATTTTTTACAATGGAGCTCATGCCGGTCCCAAGCCCGGATGAATGGGGAGGGTAGTGGTGGATTAACCATCGAACCATATAAAAAAAAACGCAGAAGCTTTAGAGGATAAGTCACGCCGTGTCACTCAGCATCCAAATTAATGATGGCTTCGATTAGTACAGGAATAATTCAACCTGTGCCATGCAACAAATGTGATGCAGCTTACAGTTTTTTGAGTAAATCCACTGGATGCCCGAAGATGGTCGAGAGCTCTCATCTACGAGAAGAGCATTAAGAAATTGTTAACTGTTAAAATGAACAATGCTGGGAAATTGATCATAAAAATGATTTTCTGAATTGATTGTGAATGCAGTGAATGATCTCCAAAATATTGTCTAATCGGACAAGAGATTAAAACTCCATATTAAAGGCTAGCTCCTATGACATGAGTGGCCATAATAATCGGTAAGAAATATAATCTCTGATGAAGTATAAACCCAAAAAATGAGCTTTGAAAAAGAAAAAAGATAATGTGTAAAAGAAACTGTGCTGAATTGTTTTCTGGTCAGGGAAATTAAAGAGAAAGAAGCTATGAAACGTTTCATGGAATCTCAAATTCATTGGAAATTGTAATTAGAGATTTAATGCTTATGGACGGAAGTGATATAGAAGGGGTGAAATCGGCGTAGTAAACAGACAGAGGTTTGAGATACGAGAACATGGAAATCGCATGGGGAATCTGATTTATTCTAGTTAATAAGCTCTCTAATGGAAGATCAATTCTCCACAAGACTAGACGTTAAGAAAAGTAGGATATCACGGAGGGGGGTGGCAAAGAGTCTGCTCTTGTTTAATAATAAGTGTTAGCTTGCATTTTTTCCAACTCTGGTCTTATCATTAAATGAGAAGCAATTATCGCTAATTAAGTAATGCTAAAAATTAAGCGACAAATTCTCTTTGATGTATGGAAAGATGGCTTTTGAATAGTAATTTTCAAATGATTTAAATTGTCAAATTAGTATCAATAGAAATAAGGAAAAGTCGATATTGTGTAACGTAAAAAATTAAGATCAATATAGGTAAGAAAAGGGAATTGAAAGGCAATGCTTAAAACCCAGTGACAGGAGAGATATTAAGAAAGAAGAGAAAGCTGAAATTTAAGGAGTAAATAGGTTTGTTTGCAAGCCTAATATACGAACTAAGCGACCCTGTATTTAGGATTTTAAATAAGGCGGAACTAAAAAAAATATTTCTCGACCATTAACTGAGAAGGGAAAATGTATGAAAAATTAAGACTAGCTAAAAAAAAAAAAATACAAAGGGCAAAATATCGTAAGTGATATGATTATAACAGCTGTAAGAAGAGAGACGGAGTACTTTGTATTGTAATATTAAGGACTAACTTAAAAATCATGAAACACATTCTAAAAATTGTATCTAAAGCTCACATAGAAGCCTCAACTAAATCCGAAAAATGTTCCAACTAAATCTGAAAAAAGTCTAACTATTATTCAGGATAGATACGAATCACCGAAAATAGTATTGTAGGAATATATGGAGTTGCGATGAATATTTTGGGGAATGTGGAAAGCATGTTAGTAAAACTAAAAAAATTTTTTTTTAAAGAACATGGAAAAAAAATGAGCGGAAAAAGGAGCAAATCGCAATTCTATTTTCCCTAAAATGATTCGCCCATGATAATGCAAAGGATTGTTTGTGTGTTCATTAAATTAATTATAAATGGAAACGAATGAGATTCCTTTAAGTAGGCTCTAACAATTTAGAAACCTTAGAAAATCATTGGAAACCCCAACAAATTGTTTTATAATTTTATCGATTTTATATTACGAAGACTTAGAAAGTTTGCAACGCAGAATGCCAAAACTTAAACATCGTGTAAATCCCATTTACTCTATATGTAAAGTTTGTTTTGATAGGAGGAATGTGTATAGCTGAAATGGGACAATGTTTTTATAAATTGACAATGCGGTAAACTGGATTGGGTTGAGTACTTGACTTAAAGGCAAATGTGAGAAGTGGGATTAGTTGAAACTCTGAATAAAAAAAAAATGCAGACTGCATTTGACTGGCCAGTCCATATGTACCAAAAGATTTACAAATTGATTCTTGTGAAGATCTAGACCAGGGATGGCGAACCTTTTGAATTGGCTGGGTCATTTTTGATACCTTAATTTAGAAAAAAAAAGGGATGTATATTCAACCAGGACTTCTCTTTTATATTTTTTCTTGTGGGAAGCATATGGCAAATGTAAATGACATGAAAGCAAATTTTGAGTTGGTGAATGCATGTGGGAGAGGGAGGATATTTGTGAAATTGATAGTTTAGGTATGTGGAAGAGTAGGGGAGTTAGAATGGGTCAGCAAATGAAATTCACGAAGGAATGAACGAGAGAAGATTTATTTAGTAAGGAGCAAATGGAAACGACAAGAAAGTGAGTGAAATTTGTCGCAATGAATAAAGGATAATGAATTTCAAGTATAGTTTATTTTTATCAACGTATAAATTTTTAATTAAAAAATACATTTTGATTAACAAAGCCGATTATTATAAAGACTAGAAAAAAAACTTACAACACGAAATCTTTTATTAATTATAAATTTTAATGTTGCTACAAATAATGAATTCTTGAAAAATATTTTAAGCTAAATCGATTACAAGAATTCTACTGCAAAATTATCATTTTCGAGTCTGAACAGAAGACCCCACGGATCTCTGACAATGCACATTCGACTACCAAAATATGGGAAACTTCTAGATAAAATACTTTTCCATACTAAGGGAAATGTTTAAATCTTATGCATGAGACCGGTCCCGTATAGAGGCAGAGATGACATTACTATTAAAGGTAGGAGAGTCTGAGAAGACTTACTTTAATCTGGTTACAGGAGGTTCGGAATGTAGAGAGAGCAAATGCACAGATGTAGGGTTGGAGATGACAGAACTGGCAAGCAGGGTAGTATTCGTGAGTTAGGGCTGAATGACCAATGCGTGTCAAGCCAATACTACCGTGCACCTGGTGGTGGTTGCTGTGATATGTTTAGAGCCAATCGCCCAACGCGAGCTTGATGTTACTAAGCTTTGTTCCTATGCAGTTGGTTTCCCAACATTGCAAACATAACTTTGAATCTCTGAGGTAGGTTAGGAATATGGTGGTTTTAAATCAGACGGAAGGAATAAGGAGTGGGTTTGCACTGTCATAGAGGCAGTTTTAATAGTAAAGTCCCTCATTTCTTGGACAAGATCCAGTAAAACGTGACTTGCTTTTTCAGAGTGAAGTTGCAGAAATCAGATTTTTTGTAGTTAGTGTTACAGTTAATATCTGATGTGAATTGCGGGAATTCGAATATATGATGTAAGAGTTTCCGTTAGGAAGTATTAAAACTCTTGAAATCGCTAGGAATAACGCGGTAAAAACAAACGTGAAAGGAGTTGGGGGAAAAAAGACAAATTTACTTCTTCCTTCGTTTTGAAGCTGTCGGTGTAAACTGGTACCGAGGTTATGTATGCTTAAAATGGAAATGAATCGATAACAGTAAGGCTGGATGATTTAAGGTTCTTAAGGAATTTGAATAGCTCTAAGCATAATCTTGGAGCGGAAAATTTCCAGAGGCAACCTCCGCATTGTAAATATATGGAAGCATCTTTCCTATGGAAATATATAAGTAGTTGAATACAGTATGTATAGTTGTGGCAAACGTCCATCAAACGGGGTGATTAATTACTTAGTGCTGTTGGGGAATGAAAATGCTGCACACTAAGTATTCTCATCTGAGGAACAAGCATAACTAATATTAGTCTCTGTTGTGCTACATGTGTTATCTTTGGGTTGAGAACTCATGTGTGACTACATGGCAAGTTTTACGAAGGTTTTCATTCTGGATCGGGTTTTGAGAGACGAGTAAAAAGAAGAAGCAATTCCCAAAAGGGGATGGTAGGTATCAGGGGGGTGATAACATCTTGTTGAGGGCAGCAAGGGATTCACAACTCGCAGATAAATGGTCCAAGGTAAGAGAGCCATACAAACTCCAGAACGGAGTTTCCTTCCTATTCATGTGAAAGTCATGCTTGAGGTTGGTATGACCTATACGTAAACGGGCCAGAACCACTACCTGGTGGCAACTTCTTTTGCAAGATGACAGCCAGTATTTGACGAGCAGTTTGACATTGCGTGGCTCTGCACTCTGCGAACCTTCCCAACACGGCTGCCAGTATGGGAGGGAACGTTGTCGAATGCTAGTACAAAAAACTGATGCAGGAAAGTGTCCTAATCATATGTAAACTTCGCCGGATGTATGTCAGCTTTGGTCAAGGAACCTTTTTTTCCCAAAACACATCATAGGGTGAAAAAACTCACTCCAAGTGAGTTATCGAACTTGAGGGTATAACTGTATTAATTATAATAAGATAATTGAAAATCAGAGTCACTACCCCAGGGAATGGCCAAATAAACAGGATTTTCTATATTTCTAAACCTCCCCCCCCCCCCTCCGGATCTTTGCATTCGGTCCTAAAGATGACTAAGTGTAGAAATCTCCGTGTGTCAAGTTTCCAAGTCTCCAAATTGGGCGTCCTCCCGTAAGATAAGTAGAGAATAACCGGTTTTTGCCCTTGTCCTCACCAACGAGGGAAGGAAGTCAAGATTGGCACAATGCCAGCAACCATAAGCTACCGGGATTCAGGAGGGAACGGGGATTGACTCCCACATAATAGACTTAGAATACGTAAGATAGCAAAGGTACAGAAAATTGTAGAAGGATAAGTAACTAGGGAACGAAAGGGCATAAGATATATAAGCATAATAAATATATGACAGTAATAAGAAAACTGATAGGAAAAATCATATAATATTAAACATATGTCGAGATGTAGAATATCGTAAACAAAGAGAAAAGGCGGGGGAAAGACATGAAAAGCACTTTGGTATTTCTTTGCAGATACAATTAGAAAAAGGTGTCTGAGCCACCCACTACCACAGCCTCATTTTCTTCGACAATGAGGTTTCTCTTCATGTAGAGAATCAAGTGCTAATATAAAACTACTAGTTTTATTAAAATTTAAATTAAACAAAGAAAGAGATAAATTATTTCCATAAAATAATATCGAACACTTTATTAAATTCATTGCAATACTGTCAGTAATCAACTTACCAAAATTTGGCCCCACTGTCCTTTTTTCACGCAATAAAAAATGTTAACACATTAATAGAATATTAATTGTACAAATATTATAAGTAGTTTTTCAAAATTACAACTTTTTTTACCAAACTTTCTTTCTTTTTCTTTTTCATTTGAAATGTGATCATAAATGGTAGAATAAATATTGCCTGGGAAAACTTGCTGTACAAAATCTAATTTCATTTCTTCACGCAATAAAAACAATTATGATAAATCAGAACATTGTTGTACTTCGATATATTAAATGTCTTTTATACCTATGAATGTTGGTAAACCCTATGGTAAACTTTTCCCTTCCCTTTCAGCAAAAGTGATACAGTCACTAACCAATCAAGGTAAAACAAACGGTACAGAGCATAATATAATATAAAAATATTTTAAAAAAATTACTTCATTTAATGCCATCATGAAACATAATAAGAGTTTGGACAGATGCAAAGAAGGTTGAAAAAGAAATATATAATATATATATATATATACTATATTATATATATAAAATATATATATATATTATTATTTTGTGTGTTAATACTTATACATTAGTCAAATGATAATATATTTTATATACATTACTTTCACGTTTACTTATAATATATATATATATTTATATTTATATAACCAATATTTTATGAGTTATATATAATGCAGCACTAAGTAAATTTGAATCGATTGTTAATAGAAGAAGGACTTGTATCCAGACAGAATTTACCAATAATCTCGACTTTAATAAACCAAAGAAACATCATTCATTTTTAATAATATAAAGAAGTTCCTATCACTCCATGGAGAATACACACCTTATATTTCGAGAACATATATAGGTGCATAATCCTGATTCTAATAAATGTCTTTCCTCAGAAGCGTATATTTAGATAGAAAGACATGATGACATGGATTGAAGTTGACGTGTGTAACCTACTTATTTTTCAGAGATCAACAACCGCATTGGTTTGTATAAATTCGTTGCTAAACACAAATGTTAATTTACTTTTTCCGGATTAGTATGTATATATCTGACCAACCTAAATGGACCTTGTGTAAAAAGAACTCAATGTGGTGATAGCGCAGGATTTCAGTGATGTTAAAGAACTCTCAATCAATAGCTCTTACACACTCTAATGCTAATTATTCAGAATAAAGTGGGAGTTGATACGGCGATTTAGTTGAAATACAAAAACTTTTAAGAGAAAAGAAGAAAAACTTTTAAGTTCAACTATTTTTGTTCGTGCTGCTGATGTTTACGTTTATGTTCTACACCTACCTCGACAGACCATCACTGTGATATCAGGGTTCATCCCTATGGGCTGGGTCTACAACCATGCTCCCTCTAAAACCAAACACGCCATTCTTTTCTATTATACCATTCCTCCCGCTCAGACAAACTGATATCTTGTTGCTTCAAACTCTCCTACTGACTCAAATCTATGTTATTTTTCTTCGGTGGTCTCAAAGCAGGTCGTTTCCTACATCCTATCAACATATATACTCTTAATTCCATTCAGATTACCACCAACACCATATATCATTAGCATCTGCCAGCCACATGGCTTCCTAATCAATCCTGTGTCATACACAGTGCAAGTCTATTAAACCTAAATACACTTCTCTCTTCTTCTCTCATTTGTACTGTTAAAATTTGAGTCCTACATCCAATATATCTACATCTATATGTGTGTGTATATATATATATATATATATATATATATATATATATATATATATATATATATATATATATATATATATATATATATATATATATATATATATATATATATATATATATATATATATATATATATATATATATAATAATAATATATATATATATATATATATATATATATATATGTATATATATATATATATATATATATATATATATAATACAAATTATTAACCACCATTTATCCACATGTCATACATACTTAAGTGCACCCTCTTCTTGACAACATCACACAGACATCCTACTATATCCCTATGTGTGGGGAAAAAGAATTGCCCACCGGATGTCCACCGTGTCGTAGAAGGCAGCTAAGGGATGATGGTAGTTGGGTTGACTGCCCACTACCACCTATCTCTTTCCTTGGAATGCTGATGCACGCCTCGGAGATGGTCGTGATCGCCGTAAACGGCGCTTCTAATTTTCTGCGAAATTGTATGAATCATTTGGGTACAATGTCAGAGGGATAAATGTTGAGGAGAAGAGAGAGATGATGGATGTATTTAGAAAGAACCCAAGTGATTTGCTCGTTATAACTGAAACAAGATGAAAACAGTAAAAATGAGAATTATAGTGTGTGTGAAATGTGTGTGTGCCTGAGTTGAGGAATGAGAGGGAGAGAAGAGTTGCAAAATTTGATGAGTGACTTGTGGTACAGCGCTCAATAGGTAGACTTTGTGTGTGTAATTACTAGAATTCAAGTGGTTAAATTTAAGTTTAGAAAGGGAAAAAGGGTATGTGTGGTTGTGACGTATGGTCCATCTGAGGAAACGTTGAAGAAGTACGATTTTTGGATAATTGGAATGATGTTTTGGATGGGGTGAGTAGGAGCTTCAGATTGATAGTGTTGGGGGGCATAAATGGTTGGATAGGTGATCAAAAAGTGATGGTATAACAGGTGGTTTGGGGTGTCGGGAGAAAGTAGAATGGTAGGAAAGTGATTGATTTCTGTGAGAGAGAGGGTATGTGTGTAAGTAATTCTTTCTTTAAACATAAGAGTATCCATAATATACTAGGTTGGTGTAGGTAGAGATGGTATCAAGTGAAAAGTATGATTGATTTTGTGTTGGTGAAGGAGGAGATGTTGAGGTATGTGTTGGATGCTAAATCTGTGAGGGGTTTAAGAAGGTTATCGGATCATTATGTTGTTCTATGTAAAAGAGGAAGGTTAGTGGGGGCTTTGGATGGAGAGGAAGGTGATACGAAAGTGGGTAAAATTAAGAGTGAAGTTAAGTGAACAAGGTAATAAGGATAAGTACCTTCGGAAGGTGATACGAAAGGAAATGGGTAAAATTAAGAGTGAGAAGTTGTAAGTGAACAGTAATAATAGGGGATAAAAAGTATGAGCGCTCACCAAGTAAATCAGTTGAATGTGAACAAGTTGAAACAACAAATCTGGGGCAAATGAAGGAAGCAATGCAATTGTTAGCAGTGCTAAGGAAGTATGTGGATGTGCTAAGTAGGAAGTAATATTAACAGGTGGTGGAATGAAGAGGTGATGCAAGCAGTTAAAAGTAAAGAAGCCTGGTTGAATGTACTAAAAGCCAATGATGAAGTTTCAAAAGAAAGATGCTTGGAGTTATATATAAGGAGGAAAAAAATACTAAAAGGTGCATACATTAGGGAGGAGAAAGGAAGAGGTAAATGAACAGTTTGGAAGGATGAATAGAGAGACTTACAAGGGAATGGAAGCTCTTCTGGAAGGAAGCGCGAAAGGTTAAAGAATGAGAATAAGGGGAACCTGTAAGAATAATGAATAGGGATGGTGCTTTTGTAACTGATGAAATGGATGTGAGGGGGTAGGGAGGGACATTGAAAATCTGCATAATATTAACATTAAAGAAGAGGTGATGAGTGAATGTGGTAGTGGTTTGATGGGTGCTAGAAAGGAATAGGTATTCTTAGGGATAAGGTTATTGGGGAGGTGGTAATGGGTAGTGAGAAGTTGAAGAATATTAAATCTGCAGGTATAGATGAAATTACTGGTGAAATGATCCAAGAACGGAGGCGAGATGGTGATTGATTGGATTTGGAAGTTGTGTAATAAAGAAACGTTTATGGAGGTATAGTTCCGAGTGATGAGAGCGGTGATAGTACCCTTATATAAGGGTAAGGGAATAAGGGTAATAAATATAAGGGAATTAGTTTATTATGAGTTTTGTAGGGAGGATATATACTGGTATTTTGGTCGAAAGAATTGTTACGTCAAGTGACTGAAGGACTGATTGGTGAACAAGGTACGTTTAGAAGTGGTAGAGGATGTGTGGATCAAATCTTTACATTGAAACAAATGATTGAAAATGAAGGAAGAAGAAGAATAAATTGTATTTAGGTTTTTTATGAATTTGCAACAGTATGATAGGGTTAATAGGAAGCTCTATGGCAGGTGCTAGTGATATATGGTATTGGTGGTAAACTGAATGGAATCAAAGTATGTATGAGATAGTGAGGCGTGTGTAAGAATAAATGGGTGTCAAAGGTAATTGGTTTAGGATTAATAGCAGGTGAGACAGGGTTGTGTTATGTCTCTTTGGTTATTCAATTTATATATGATGGGGTTATGAAAGAATTGGGGTGGTTGGCAAATGTTAGAATGATGGAAATGGAGATGAGTGGAGGTACCCTACCTATTATATATGCCGATGATTTGGTTCTTTGGCGAATCTGAAGAGTGTTTGAGAAGATTGGTAGAGATTTGGCAGGGTGTGTAAGAGGTTTAGTAAGCAACGTAGATAAAAGTAGAGTTATGGTTGTGAGTGAGGATAGCCCTCAGTGTGAGGTTAGTTTTGTTAGATGGTGAGCATCTGGAACAAGTGTGGCTCTGAGTTTAAATATTTAGGGTATATGTTGGATGAGAAGGGAACGGATGATGCAGAGTGTAATTAGGAAAGTTGTGAATGGCAGGAAGGTGGCTGGTGCAATTAAATCGTTGGTGAATGCAAAAGCAGAAAGTCTGGAGTGCACAAGGTCTTTGCATGTGAAAGTGCTGCTACCTGTGTTGTGTATAGTAATAGTTATGGTCTGGAATAAGAAGTATATATCTAAGTTCAAATGTGTTCAGATGGACAATCTGGGCATGCTAGGTGTGAAGAATTGATAAAATAGGAATGAACGTATTAGAGAGTTTGTGTGGTGTGAAGAAAGAAGAGGTAAATGAGAATAAATGAAGTATGTTGAGATGGTTTGGTCCTGTGAAAAGATGAACGTAGTCGGTTGGTTAAGCGGATGTATAGTGGTGATGTGTTGGGAACCGACCAGCTGGAAGAGTCCGAAGAAAAGTGGATTGAGTCAGTAAAGGAATGTTTGCAGGAGAGAAATGTGAGTTTGGTAGAGGCGAGAAGAAAGGTGCATGGTAGGAGAGAATGGCGGGATGTTGTAAGGAGAGGGGTATGGTTGTGGCTCACCTGGGCCAGGATGAGCTTCCCTACACTTGACAGTTGCAAGTGAGGACCGTCGCGGTCTGACTCTAGGGTAAAATTTTCTGGTGCCATTAGTAAACTAATTAGTGGCATAGAAGTGTCAATAAGCCGCGCCTTTTGGGGGCGCCATTTGTATTCTTCTGCTTTTCTTTCCCGATGCATGAGCACCTTACTCCCAATCTTGGGGAAAAAAGGTAGATGAAGAAGAAGAAGAAAAAAAACCTTACCTAACTGTTGTGACGATGTGAGTAGTTTCTTTTGTCATCAGAGAGCTGACGCTACCCCCAAACATTCTCAATTTCAACTTTAGAATGACGTTATTAACATTTTCGGTTTCTCCATCGTCAGTAAAAGGCAATGACACCCCGGAATAGATCACAATTCTCATCCGATTTACAATGCAACACAATTCAGCCTCTGTATCACAGTCAAGTTGTACATCATTCCAGTTCTAAAAATATCAAAAAAACTGCATTTATTAATTACAAATTCCATCTTATATATATATATATATATATATATATATATATATATATATATATATATATATATATATATATATATATATATATATATATATAATATATATTTATATATATATATATATATATATATATATATATATATATATATATATATATATACATATTAACGTGCTTTATCCCTATGCGAGGGGGTAACGGGGACCACAGAAATCGAACTTTGGGCCGGCTATCCCGACCAACGCCTGGCTTGTGTTCGCCGTCGAGTTTTAATTCTTGCCCCCAGGTAGATAAAACTCCAACTGCTACGCGGAGGATTTGAACTAGCGTCCTCTCGTATGAGAGGCGGCGACTCAACCTCCTGCGCCACGAGGCGTTCATTCCATAATTTCATTCTATACTAATAGAAAAGTCAAATGTATTTATTTCAAATCTAAATTCTTCTTAACTGACTCGATCTTTAATAATCTTTGTCAGATAAAATACTTCTATGAAATCTAATTACATTTCCTTCGTCTCTCAGAATTACAATGATTTTTTTTATTAAATGAGGCATAAAGGTGCGGCAGTTATATATCTCTTTCGAGAAGCTAGGACACTAAGACTTTATTACTTACGTATTGATCCTTCATTTGGTCCATTACAAATTTTAGTTTTTCTGGGGTAATTGGTGAAAAATAGCTGTCTCCAAACTCATCGTACTCCTCCTCCATCTTACGAGAGTCTTCTGGTAGCAAATAATGTATTTGTAAAGGATTCCACACCATAATTCGACCTTCACTGACGCAGTCCAGAAGCCAACTTGGTCTGACGACATTGTAGGTACCCTTTTTTATAAAGTTTTGGACACGAACGGATATTGCATCACTAATAATGCAAAAAGTTTGAACGCCTGCGGAAATTTAAAAAAAAAAATTAACTTCTAAAAACGAAAAAATATAAGACTTCTAACTTCTGCGAAAGAAAAACGTCAATTTATTAAATAATAACTTCATTTCTCAGGAAGGCATTTAGCCTAATAAAACTCACCTATTATGTTATAAAAATTTTGATAAAAAAAAATAATAATAATAAAATTTAATAAATGTACACTTTGTTATACAGCACATTAGTTACTATTTACCACTGTTTTAATGATTTCATTAGTTTAATATTTTTTTTGAATATTTTGATGAGTTTTGGTGCATTTTCAGCTCTTTGGTTGCTTTTCAGTTTATTCCATACAAGACAATGTTTAGATACCTAAATTGACCCTGAGCTTGCAGAACAGTAATAAAATTATTACAAAAAAAAAAAAACCCCAAACTCCATATGGAAGTTTTATGCTTACTCATCATTTTGCATTTTTACAAACTTTCACCAACTGCAAAGATTTGTTTTCAATAATATTTTGTCAAATAAATTAACAGAGAGGATGCACGAGTCTCTTAGCTATAAATCGTAATATCAATGGCATTTTGAACAGAGAAGAAATTTCATCAGTTGGACATTGGATCTAAGCTTCTGTGTTGGAGAAATAAAGTATAACAAACACAAGATAGCTGCCTCTCCACAGTTAACTGTGTTTTTGGAATATTATGAAGATTTTCTTCACAGTGACATCAGGATCCAGTTATAAGACCTTAAACTCAGGAAATGATTTCTCTGAGTGCTGAGTTGAATTCAGAAACTGTCAGTTGGTAGTGTGAACTACACATACCATGAAATTGCTGATGTGTCAGAAGAGCTTGGAGTATTTGCAGGAGGACTTCTTGAACTTTCCTCTAAAGCACTGAAATTTAGAACAAGGCAGATTTGTTTTCTTTGGAAGATATTAAAAGCTACAAATTCTTAGTGACACATGAGAAAAAAAATGCTGCCGCTCATTTGCAAGCCTATCTTAGCGAATATATTTTCATTCTCTTTAAAAACAAGACTGTCCAAATTCTATGACATTATATGCCTAATTCCTGATGTATCAAAACTGAAGCAATCATCATTTATTCAAAACTTGATGTGAAAATGTTTTAAATGAAACACTTTTGTTACCTAACAAGGTTCTCATTAAATTTGTCTGTTACTCTTTTCATATTTCATGAAAATTATTTTTCCCTTGATTTTTTTTCAGTTTTACTTTTTTAAAATTGACTTATCAAGTACAACTGTATTGGATGAATATTAAAATATTGGAGTAAATTTTCCAATTTTCAATTAAAAATGAAGTAAAATCAAGAATGAAATTAAAATAGAAGCACAAGCCTCCTGTGCAATATATTTTTTTTCGCATTAAGTAGAAAACCAGAAGCTAAACATTATAAAAATTTTCTTAATTTTTTATATTTGCTTTAACTGCTCTGTAAATATTTCTATCCCATAAAACATATGTTTATGCATGAATATATTTTATTCAATAAAATTATCCACATAATCCACTTGACTTGATTTTGTAGAAAATACAAAAAATTATGACTGCCATTCACCTTTAAGGAAGCCACAAGGATGGTACATTGTTACCTTAACGGAATGCGCGATTCATACAAGATTTCACTGACGCTAAAGTTATATAGAACGAAAAAAATCTCAGAGTTTATTAATACCAATTTCCGTTAAGGAAGGTTTCTGAAGGGATACTAGTGGAAATGTGGCCTCTAGGAACCTTTATAAATATGGGCCTAAGTGACTGACAGGAGTCGGATGTGTAAGAGTGGAAGAGAAATTTTATATTTTATCTAATAAATTAATGTGGAAAAGAAATTTTATATTTTATTAAATTAAAATTTCATCTACCTATCTATCTACTTAATTTAATTATTATTATTATTATTATTATTATTCCGTAGTAATAGTAATATTAATATCAATTGATAATATACTATTAATAACTATAATGGCAAAATAATGTCAATAATATTCTAGTACTGTCATGGTGACTGACAAGGCGGCAAACATTTTAGAAACCTTAAAAGTTACACAACCTTTCCCCTTGATCCTAGTCTCCCTCTCATTGTATCTTAACTTCCCACAAATTCATTCAAAGGCAATTAAATGATAACCTGGATGTTGCGTAAAAGTTCCTCCGTGTTCTGCTACCAAGGTCTCTAATTGTTGTTTGGTGTGTCCTTGTACTCCAGTCACAATACAGAATTCTTTTCCGACAAACAAATTTTATTTCTAATATATATATATATATATATATATATATATATATATATATATATATATATATATAATATATAATAATATATATATATATATATATATATATATATATATATATATATATATATATATATAGTATATATATATATATATAATATATATATATATATATATATATATATATATATATATATATATATATATATATATATATATATATATATATATATATATATATATATATATATATATATATATATATATATATATATATATATATATATATATATATATATATATATATATATATATATATATATATATATATATATATATATATATATAATATATATATATATATATATATATATATATATATATTTATATATATATATATATATATATATATATATATATATATATATATATATATATATATATTATATATATATATATATATATATCTTATATATATAATATATATATATATATATATATACTTTTAATAATATATATATATATATATATATATATATATATAACTATATATATATATAACAATAATAATAATATATATATATATATATATATATATATATATATATATATATATATATATATATACCGATAGGTATAATTATTAAAATATTTCGTTAATATAATTTATATTCTTTTAATCTTCGATCTTGCAGAGACCCATCTACCATCTAAACCTCTTCATCACTTTTCTTCAGATGAGTTATTGTTGCTTCATATCAGATAATTTTATAAAACTGAGCAGAGACAAGTTACAAAGCAAAAAGTGGAGAAGATGCCTGACTAAGACAAATAAATAACTAAAGAAGTAGATTTAGAGATACTAGAACATGATGCCCAAGGTTTTATGGAGAAGAAAGGGAGAATTTCGAGGAGTGGAAGGAAAAGAAATGCATATAGTTGCTGATGAAAAGAATATATGTGAATACCAAAGTTGGAGTTAAAGTTAAGACAAGAAGAAGCTTTTGAAACAATTAGGGAAATAAAAAATGAAGATCTTATGAAGGGAGGGGAGGAGTCGATAATAGAAAAATTGGGATTAAGATACGGTAAAGACAAGGTCGCTGACCAATTCAATAAGATCAGAGAATTTTTCAATATTGCAAAGAAGCAGGAGGAAGATATGCGGACATTCGTTGAAAGGTTTGGAAGAATGTATAAAGAATACGAAACAGCTGGCTATGACAAAAAATGTGAGAGGATATCTTCTCCTAGAGAGAATGGGCATAAATGAAGAGAAGAAACAATTGGTTTTAGCCAGTTGTGGAAAAGAGGCAATTTCTTTCGGTAATAAAACGATGTTGATAAGAATATTTTCTAAGGAAGTAACAACATCGAAGAAAAAAAAACAGAAGGGAATGGTGGAACAGACCATCTAAAGAGGAAAGAATACAAGCAGGAAAAAACTTTGTTAGGTTCGGTAAAGTATCGAGGTTCGTTATAAGCGAATCGGAATATCATTACGCACAAGTATGGCCAAAGAAATGGAACAATAAAAGAAGAAACTTTACGGTGTTTAGAGAAGGTGAAATCAAAAAAGAAAGTACGAATAAGGAAGAAGAGAAAGTAAGCTATTTCAGGATAGAAAAAGAGGAAGATGAGGTATATGGAAACCTAGAAGGAGTTCTAGACACAGGCTGTACGAAGACTTTATGTGGAGAGAGATGACTAGGCCGGATAATGATGGAGAAGTGGTGCAGAGATAAAAGAGAATAATAACAGTCAAGAGAAAAAAGAAGCAAGTTATGTGATTGGAGAAAGTTAATATGAAACCATTAAAAGTATAGATATACCTTGCCAAATAGGAAATTATAAATTTTTACTTAAAACTGAAGGAATTAGAGTAGATATACCATGGTTGATAGGTAGAGAAACCATGGAAGGGATGAAGATGAGTGTTGATATGGGAAGTAAAAGTTATTTTTGGAGTGTTTCAAGATCTAGAAATAAAATATAGACAAGGCGAACAACAAAACATATTAAGATTA
>JABUQX010075010.1:2500-10000 GCA_015478945.1 Trachelipus rathkii | reverse complement strand
GAAGAAGAAGAAGAAGAAGAAGAAGAAGAAGAAGAAGAAGAAGAAGAAGAAGAAAAAGAAGAAGAAAAAACAAGAAGAAGGAGGAGGAGGATGGAGAAAGAAGAAGAAGTCTCATATGACGGAGCATATGAGCCGGTGCCGGTGCCGGAGCCGGAGTTTGTGACGGTAGAGCCAGAGTGGAATTCTGGCTCCAGCTGCATTTTGAGTCAATTGAGGTGTCTTTATATATGTTTCAAAGGACATAGATTCCGAATTTTGGGGTTTCGTAACCCCAAAATGAGTTTGAGGACCCCTTAATGGGGAAAAAAGAAGAACAACTGAAAAGGAAGAAAATCACAGAGTGAAAGACAGAGAAAAGATAAAGGAAGATGAAGAAGAAGTTTCATAAGATAGAACAAATGAGTCATTAAAGGTGCTGCTACAGGCACCGGTGCGTGGCCGGTGCAGTGCCGAGTTATTAAATATGTGCTTATCACCATAATATTATTGTGCTTATATATGTTTTCAGTGATGTAGAACATGAATAACATAGTTTCAATACATTCAAAGGTGCCTAGGGTCTTCAATTGAGATAGAGCCGAACCCCAAGATGGGTTTTACCCTTTTAAATGAAAATTTTAAAGGGTATAAGGTAATAATACATAGACTTACACTCTAGCAACAGCCCTAGGTTGCACAAATATATGTAGCAACAGCCCTATGTTGCACAAATATATGAAACTTAACTCAGAGAACTTAAGGGATGCACTCTTAGTCATACACAATGACATTCAAATGTTGTACAACTGAGATACTTGAACCAAAACTTGCACTTGACTTGTTTAATGTGTGCTATATCAAGCCTATATACAAAGATATGTGTTTATATGTGTATGTGTAGTTAGAGATCGCATAAACATAGTCTTACATTTTTATTTCAAACTGATGCATTTTATTTATAGAAAACCTGTTTCATTACCAAAGTTAGAGTTAAAGTTAAAGTTAAAGTAAGAGATAAAGTTAAAGTTAAAGTTAAAGTCAAAGTTAAAGTTAAATTTTCATGTTGAAGGATAAGATTTATATTTTTCATGTATTAAATACAAATGTATTTTGAAAAACATTGTCTTTTGAGGAAAAACATTTTTGTTTTTTGAAAAACATTTTCTTAAAAAAAACATTGTTTTTAGGAAAAAGATGTCAAATTTCCATGAAAAACATGTTTTTATGGACCCTAAAGCAATAAAGCAGTAAAGTAGTAGCGCGAACAGCCCCCCCGGAGGCCCTATCCCACCCTCACCCAATCCTATGTTTTACTGCTTTACTGCTTTACCATACTTATTATTAATAAAAATATATGTCCCTCCTTTTTTTTTTTTTTTTTGTTCAAGCATATACATTTGTATTTCACATTACCCGTTTTCTAAACTTTTTAAAAAACTTAGACTTAAATAAATATAGAACAGACATAGATTGAAGAAGGGAGAGTTGTATATATATATATATATATATATATATATATATATATATATATATATATATATATATATATATATATATATATATATATATATATATATATATATATATATATTATATATAGCATATATATATATATATATATATATATATATATATATATATATATATATATATATAGGAAAATTATTCTATATGTATATATATATATATATATATATATATATATATATATATATATATATATATATATATTTTTATATATCTTATATATATATATATATATATATATATATATATATATATATATATATATATATATATATATATATATATATATATATATATATATATATATATATATATATATATATATATATGTATATATATATATATATATATATATATATATATTGAAGAAGGTAGAGTAGTAGTAGTTGTTGTAGTAGTAGTAGTAGTAGTAGTAGTAGTAGTAGTAGTAGTAGTAGTAGTAGTAGTAGTAGTAGTAGTAGTAGCCTCAGTAATAGAAACTCCATTTAACTTTTTATTAAAATGTTACTCAGCTTTTCCATACTTTAAATATTTTCATCTCCTTAGAGACACATTTTCATTTTTTTCCTTTACTAAACATTAACTCTAATATTTTGAATACGTGAGTTTTCATTAAACCTTAAACATTTTTATATATGTTCTCATTTTTCTTTTGCAAACTTAAACATTACATCATATACAACCATGATTTTTTCCCTTCATAAACACAACATAATAATAAATCTTTGTATAAACACAAACTAAAAATAAGTTCTTATATACGAGCTTTATTAACTTTTACTCTAACTTTGGTAATGAAACAGGTTTTCTATAAATAAAAGGGCCTCAGTGTGAAATAAAAATGTAAGACTATGTGTATGCAACCTCTAACTACACATACACATACACACACATACGCACACACATATCTTTATATATAGGCTTGATATAGCACACATTAAACAGGTCGAGTGCAAGTTTTGGTTCAAGTATCTCAGTTGTGTAACATTTGAATGTCATTGTGTATGACTAAGAGAGCATCACTTAAGTTCTCTGTGTTAAGTTTCATATACTTGTGCAACATATGGCTGTTGCTACATATATTTGTGCAACCTAGGGCTGTTGCTAGAGTGTAAGTCTATGTACTAGTAACCTATACCCTTTTAAAATTTCATTTAAAAAGATAAAACACCATTTTTGGGGTTCGGCTCTATCTTAATTGGAGACCCTAGGCACATTTGAGAGTATTAAAACTATGTTATTCATGTTCTACATCACTGAAAACATATATATAAGCACACTAATACAATGGTGATAAGCAAATATTTACTAACTCGGCACCGCACTGCACCAGCCCAGCAACGGAGCCTGTATCAACACCTTCAATGACTCATTTGATTTATCTTACGAAACTTCTTCTTTTCCTTCCTTCATCTTTTTTCTGTCTTGCACTCTGTGATAATCTTCTTTTTTCAGTTTTCCTTCTTTTTTCCCCATAAAGGGGGTCCTCAAACTTATTTTGGGGTTACGAAACCCCAAAATTCGAAATCTATGTTCTTTGAAACATATATAAACCCACCTCAATTGGACTCGATATGGCAGCCGGAGCCAGAATTCCAGTCTGGCTCCACCGTCACAAACTCAGGCTCCGGCTCCGGCTCCGGCTCCAGCCTGCTCCGGCTCATGTGCTCCGTCATATTAGATTTCTTCTTCTTTCTTCTCCCTCCCTCCTCCTCCTCCTCCCTCCTCCTCCTCCTCTCCTCCTCCTCCTCCTCCTCCTCCTCTTCTCTTCTTCTTCTTCCTCTTTCTTCTTCTTCTTCTTCTTCTTCTTCTTCTTCTTCTTCTTCTTCTTCTTCTTCTTCTTCTTCTTCTTCTTCTTCTTTTTCTTCTTCTTTCTCTTTTTCTTTTCTTTTTTCTTTTTTTTCTTCTTCTTCTTCTTTCCTTCTCCTTCTTCTTCTTTCTTTTTTTTTTTTTCATTCCTCCATGTCTTGCACTCTGTGCTTTTCTTCTTTTTCAGCTGAGTCCCCCTCAAGGGGTCCTCAAACTCATTTTGGGGTTATGAAACCCCAAAATTCGGAATCTATGTCCTTTGAAACATATATAAACACACATCAATTGACTCAATATGCAGATGGAGCAGAATTCCAGTCTGTATCCACCCTCAGCTCCAGCTCATGCTCATGTGCTCCGGCACTTAAGGTAAACTCATTAATCTATTTCATTTATTCTCTTCTATTCTCACACCAAATTTCAACCTTCTAAGTCCTTTTCCTGTTTTTTTTGGCTCAGACCCTCTTCCCTCCTGGGACGTGGCAGCGGGAAACCTCGGGCGCAGGCAGGCGGCACCTTCATCAACCACGGTAGCCAGTTTGAAGAGAATACCTTAACTAGAAAACCTTTAAAAACCAAAAATATACATGAGCACCACAGCACCGGAGAAAAGGGACCTAAGGGCTGCTCCGATCCACTCGGTAATACCAGGAATTGATTCGCAGACCCTATAAACATAGGGGTAGACACTAAGTTCAACTTTCGAACTCGAAAAATAAAAAAGTTGCATACTTGCATTGCAATCACTTTAAAAACTACAGCAATCGAATCACCATACCTCAAAACATACAAAACTATCCAAAACTCGAGTATATTCCGTGCAATATGACATGGCATGCTAGAAGTGCTTGGAAAGGGTTGCTGGGTACTAACTCATAGTAGGAAGCATCATAGCACCTTCTAATACACACCAATCGACTCCCCGTACCTTATAACATAGGGGTAGACACCAATATTAGGTGTATTCTATGATGTAGGATATACCGTTCTAGAAGCTAGAATCAGCTGGGCCACTGGATCGTCATTTCTAGCATATATTCCAAATGTTAGTACTTCTATATATATATATATATATATATATATATATATTTATATATATATATTATGGTTATATGTTTATATATATATATATATATATATATATATATATATATATATATATATATATATATTATTTTACAAACACTTATTCCCGCTTAAGCGGGGTAGTGGTACGTGCAGCTTCCCTAATTCATTTACCTTCATCTCGCCCCCACCCACCTCCTCCATTCCATTCTATCTCTCGTCAACACCCTACCTTCCTCCACCCTCATCCCTCTTTCTTCCAGCATTTCCTTTATTCCATCCATCCACCTACCTCCTTCTTGGTCTCCCCCTTCCTCTCCTTCCTATTCCCTCCGCCTCCCAAACTCTCCTAACCACCCTCTGTTCCTCCATTCTCTCCAGATGTCCAAACCATCTTAACATTCCCTTCTCCGCTTTTCTCACCAAACCATTCTTCCAATCACATCTCTCTCTTATCACCCTATTCCTAATCCTCTCTTTTTTACTAACCCCACATACCGCTCTCAACCCTTTCATCTCAAACACTTCCAACTTCTTCCTGGACCTAGCATTCAACCCCCATGTTTCACACCCATATAGTACCGCTGGAACACATATTTTTTCAAACATACTTATCTTAAGTTTATGTGATAAATCCCCCCCTTTCCATAATTCCCTCAGACCACTCAATGCTCTCATTCCTTCTCTTACTCTGTGATCTATCTCTTCCTTCATCCCTCCTTCCTTACCCAAATCCATCCCTAAATATCTGAAAACCTTTACTTCTTCTAATACTACACCTCCTACTCTAATCTCTAACCCCATCCCCTCATCTGTTTCCTCCTCCTCAAACACTAACACTTTACTCTTACCTGGATTTATCTTAAGACCCTTTTGTCCACACCACACACTCTTTCAAACTCCTTCACCAAATACTACAGCCCTTCTGAATTCTTCGTCACTAAGGCAGTATCATCCGCAAATAGTATCATGTTCATTTCCCATCTATCACCCCTATCCATCAATTCCACCCCTCTCCCCTCCCTCATCATTCCTCTGCAGACACTCTCCATAAATAAATTGAAAAGCCACGGTGACATTACACATCCCTGTCTCAACCCTCTCTCTCTACGTCCCAAACATCTCACTCTCCCCTCCTAATACTCTCACACACATTCTGCTATTCCTATAAAAGGCCCTATTACCTTTTTTACCTAATTTACCCCCTACTCCATATTCCTCCAGCACCTTCCATAATTCCCTCCTCTTCACTCTATCATAAATCTATCATATGCTTTCTCCAGATCTAAAAACACCCATACACTTTCCTTTTCTCTTTTCTATACCTTTCTCCACAAGCATCTTTCATTGTAAATACTTGATCCACACACTCCTCCTTCCCACCCTAAATCCTCCTTGTTCTTCCTTTCTTCCCCTATTCTCTCCTCCGTTAAATCTCTCACCCTCTCAATTAGTATTTCTCCCATACACTTTCTCTACTACACTCAAAAGACAAATACCTCTATAATTCCCACTCTCCATCCTATCCCTTCCCTTTATACAGGGGAACCAAACAACTATCCTCCCAATCCTGTGGAACCTCTCCCCTCCTCCAACATAAATTATATAACATATACAGCCATTCCTCGACCCCCTCTGCCTCCCATCTGTAACATTTCCTTACTCACACCATCTAGACCTGTGACTTTCCTTTTTTTCCTTTAGTTAACGCCCTAATACTTTCTTCCATTTGTATTTCCATATCCCCTTCCTGGGTGTCCCATCTTCCCCCATCCTCACTCTTGTAAATCCTCCTCATCCCTCCCACCCATTTCATTCAATAATCTCTAAAATATTCCCCCCATCTTTTCCTCACCCTATCCCTCCCCTCCTATCCATTCCCCTTCCCTCCCTTAACCCTCTCCCCAACCCCTCCATCTTCTTCCTTTTTTATTTACTTCTTTTCCAGAATATCTTGCTCCTGATTCGGTAGCCTTTCTCTGTCACTTTTCTACAACATTCATTATTTGCATTTCTTTTTCGCCCTCTCCACTGCCCTCTTTGCTCCCACTCTAACCCTTCTATATTCCTCCCAGCTTTCCTCTTTCCTATTCCCCAACCATTTCACATAAACCTTTTTTTTTCTTTTTTCACCTTTTTTACTCCACATATCCTTCTGGCCTCTTCACAAATTGTTTCTTTAAATCTCATCCACTCCTCCTCCACTTCCCTAATTTCCGTCCCTCTCACGTCCCTCCACCTATCCTCCATACCCCTCCTAAACTCCCTCTTACACATTGCCTCATCTAATTTTTCCACCTTTATGACTTCTATTCTCCTCTTTTTTTTCTCTTTCCCTAACCGTTACCTCTCCCCCTACCCTTAACCTAGCAACCACCAAATAGTGATCAGATAACCCCTTACCTGCCCCTCTGAATACATTTACATCTAGTAATCTGCCCCTATCCTTTCTATTTATACACACATAATCCAATATCGCCCTCCCCCCCATATATCACTCTTCCATGTATACTTATGATTTTCACCTTTCTTGAACCAAGTATTCCCAACTATCATTCTTCTATCAACACACAATTCTAACAGACTTTTTCCATTATCATTCCTTTCCCCTACCCCAAATGGACCTATAATTCTCCCCATCTCCTCTCTTCCCACTCCTGCATTCAAATCTCCTAATAAACAAATTTTATTATCATTTACCCCGAAACTTTCCTAACATTCATTCAACTCACTCCAAAATCTTTCTCTCTCCTCCTCCCTCGCTCCATTTACTGGTGCATACGCGCATATAAAAACCCACATTTCCCCCCAAATTTCATTTTAACCCACATTATTCTCGAACTCACCTATTTACACATTTTTACCTTATCCCACAACTCTTTCCTCATAACTATTCCTACCCCTTCCCTCGCCCTCACTCTCTCGTTCACCCCCGAAATCATACCCTTAAATTTTCCAAAGTCCATCTCCTTCTATCCTTTCAGCTTTGTTTCTGTCAACCCTAGCACATCCAACCTTTTTTCTTCGAACATTAACCCTACTTCTTCCCTTTTCAAATCCTCATTTATCCCTCTCACATTCATACAACCCACTCTAATCTAATCTCTTTTACCCATCCTA